>JAYJMH010009939.1:0-23860 GCA_036873815.1 Phacellophora camtschatica
ATATATACCACAGTCAAATCCTGTGTCATCGTCACTCCGCTAAAAGTCACATTATCTATAACAGTCACCTTAATATTAATCGCAAATGTAGAAAACCATTGTATTAACCTTTGCTAAACAGGCACATTTCCTTTAAAATCACATCTTTTCAAGTAACATTCGGTGTATGCTGGCAGAATTTACTCTTTCTATTGCGGAGGAGAGGAATTCATGTGTTACTGTTACTGTTACTATAATTTGCTGTTACTTTACGCGTGTTAACTTTATAGACTATATATGCTGCACTGTCTGAATCCTCGAAAACTACTGCAAATTGGAAAGTTTTGCTTTCAGAATAATGCAATATCATAGTTTTATTAATCAAATTGTTTTTTAAAATATTTAAACTGAGCCAGTACAGGGTGCACTGTCAATATTATTAATGTCTTCACCCTTGTGCAAAGTTCTCAAGTATTTAAGTGACTCCAAAAGAGGAGTTTCCCAAGAATCGTTCTATGGCCCCTTTTTAGTTTTGCTAGCGTTGCTGCTAAGTTGTCGCGCAAACAAAGAAGAAGAATTTTTCTTGCTTCCATCCTCGAACTGTATTGATTGTGCTTTTGGTCCAGCTAAAGTAAAGCATACAATAAACCGGACTCGGATATCTGATCTATAATCCCAATTGGCATCACCAACGACATTTTTTGGGACCTTTATCTTCAACTGGCCCTGTTCTAATGTGATATAAGGATACTCTTTGCGTGGGTTGCGTCTATCAACTTTTATCCGTCCCTTGCATTCAAGAAGATACTTATTGCTTTCTTTCTCCCAAAACTCTGAGGTTAGTGTGTCTTCTCCTCTTGGTCCGGATTTATGACCTTTACTGTATTCCTGTTCAAGCTCAGCTCGTGAAATTAATCTTGACATCTTGTCAGGATTTCCATCTTTTCTAATGAAATACTGCTGGAGAAACCTCCTATGACTGCCCTCACACTTTTTTATGCACGTCTCCACTGCTTTTTCGTAAGTGGATCGATATTCCATTATCGATCCATTGATGATCTGCAAGAAGCAAATGACATAGCTGAAGAAATGACTAAAAGCATCATGCGGAAGACGCGTTTGCCATTCTTTTATATCATCTAAGGCAGTCTCCAATTTGTAAGACGAATGGCCTTGCACAGTTGAAAAGCTCATGAGATAGTTTGCGTACTCGTAGACCTTGTAATGCTTCACCAGCTTCTCCAATAACCCTAAAAGCTTTGGTCGTTCAGCCACATTCAGAAGATGAATGTCCCTCCCTCGCCCAGCTTGACTGATCATCCAAGAGACCCGCAGTCGTATGAACTCCTTCTCGTTTGCGATCTTGAAATTTACTCTGGAGCAAATTGTTTCACAGAGATCAGCAACATTCAGTGCTTGTATAGCCTTTCTTTTCGTCTTTCCAACCGTGCTTCCAAAAACTTTCAACAGCTTTAGGCGATTGTCATTAGCTTTTCGCATTGTCAGCTCAGGATCAACCAACCTTGGTACAGATTGCACCATTTGATCAATTACGTCGAGAAGATAGAAACATTCACTTATTGCAGAGTGGAAAAAGTCACTGATCATCATAAATTTAATTGCTTCTTCCACATCTGACTCTTTCCATGTAATTATCCAGTCAAAGCAGAATTGCCACACGTTGATTTCACCATTGAGTGGATTTGGAAAAGTCATGGGTGGATGATCACGTGCTTTTTGGAATTTGTCCAGGGCTTCAGCTGCAAATCTTTCTAAGTCTTCGATTGTTTTGATTTGTCCCTTTTTGGCATTCATTCTCCTCAAAAGAATATGACCTTCGGTATCTCTTACCCCTCTGATCTTGTCTTTTGACGCCTTCTTGTCGACTTTTAGTCCTTCTTGGATGAGAGATAATGCCTTTTTGAAGTCTGGTTTCTTTTTGTCGTAGGCGATGAATCTTGCTGCGTGAGAATAAAAAGATGCGTCTTTGATTTTGCGGGCCACTTCTTCAAATATCTGGCTACCGTTTTGTAGCTGGTCCATGAGCAATGAAAAATGGTGCTCACTATCTGCTTTGTTGTGCAAGAAAAGATCGTTCACCAAGTGCTTAATGTTGTTGTTGTTATGATACGAAAAAAGAACTTGCGAGCAAACAAAACTCTCCGTTATATCCTCGAGAGTTCTCTTTGAGTGAGCTTTGACTTTCTCGGCAATGATATGATGCTGAAACGTATACCACTTAATACTTTCTTTTTCTGTGGCATCTTCATAATCTTCAAAATCATCGTCATCATTGGCACTAAATCTGTTTGATGCAATCCATTTCGGTTTACTTGGTGCCCTTTTTGAAACCATTAAATTGAGTAACTCGTCAGAAAACTCATTGGCAACTTCCTCGTACGTTTTATTCTTCATCCCAAGGTATTCAGCTATAAGTACGGCAGGTGTCTCCCGGTTTGAATATATTTGAAGAAAACTAACCAAGACTGCAACTTCGTATTCTTTTGGTTGATTCCCCTTTATATTATCAAGAGACCTGTTCACTATGCCATTCAACTTTGCTTCAAATTCATTAAGCATTGCCATCATTGGAAAATGAAATACCCTTGTTGAGCTTTTCAATCGATCATTCCCATGTTGATCTTCTGACGGTTGAAATCTTTGACAGTAGTCTTTATATTTTGTTCTAAACTGGTTCAAATCGTAGTCGTCATCTAGAACAGTTTTCACCTTGAAATTATTTTTTTCATGAATATAAATGTCGTGTGTCGTGGAAGACTCTTGTGAACGCACACATTTCAAAATTACAGCTTTCTTTCCAGCTGCCTGTAATTTCCTTACCAAATGGTCAGATAAACTCTTCACCAATCTAGAATTTCCATCCATTAGAATGACTGGCCAAAGTTCGCACACTTCTTCAATTTTTCCAACGCTTTCAGTTAGATTATTGACAAACTGGTCTGCATCATCGGATTCGGTTCCTGAGCTATCGCTGATGGCAGACATTTTAACTATAGCGCACGGAAACTCCTCACGAAGGTCCCACAATACACGTCTCGCGATAGTCGTTCCTCCCGTCCCAGGCTGATGACAAATCTGCACTATTTGCGAAGAGGTAAAGCGATGCGGCATTTTATTTATGCACTGTTTGATTTTATTTGTGATTGTTCTCGTTGCATCGTGTCCATAATGTAAACTCTCAAATGTAATCGCATTTCCTTGAATGAAGCTTCTCAGGTGATCATTTTCAAAATTTTCCATTTTCTCTTCTTCCGATTCTTTCGGAATATTTTCACAGCCTTTGTATAAGACATCAAGGTATAATGTCAAGTTATCATACATTTTCTTTGGTATAGGAGTGTCTGCCTCTGCTTGGTATGATGGTAAGTAATACTGATCACTTACGTCACCCACAAGTGAGTGTATTCCGATGTACATAGACTTCAAAGACAATGGTGAGAACCTAGCATTTTGGAAGTCATCGGGATCTAGCTCAGATGACAAAAATGTGTAACTCATTTTAAAGTTGGAACACGAGAATATACTTTCAATTTCGTCAACAGTGGTTTTAGCTATTTTCACAGATTCATTTCTCACATTCATAATCAAGCAATATGTTGGCTTCATTTTGTCGAGCTTGGAACAGCAAGAGTCTATCATCTTTGTCACAGGAGTTTTGAATTGACGTCGCCATTCCAAAAAATTATTCTTCGGACTGTCCTCTTCTGCTCCTTCATTTTGACCATTCACAAACATCCACTGGATTCGTTTAATTTCAATGTTATTACAATAATCTTGAGAAGCAAGTTGTCTTGGTGTGTGCGTTTTTATAAGACCACTTTCTGCGTTGTCAAGTGGCAAATTGTACAAGAAGCCATTGATGTCTGAATCTGGGTCCAAATCCAAGACAAGCTTCCATGGAATCTTTGCTAGAGCTGTGAGATATCGCTGTTCATTTTCGGACATTACTTTGTCCACAATTAAAATATATTGGCTACCATCACTATTGAAGTTGCCCATACTTCGCTTTACTTTGAGCCATGTATCCCAAGCTTCTTTATCAGCTTTTCCTGCTTGGTCTAGAATTTGGCTTTGATCTATCTTTCCTTGTGAAATAGACGCAATGACGTCGTCTAGTTTGTCTGTCACATCCTTTTTTAAAGAATCCACCTGGTCTTTAACTTCCCTAATCTCTTTCACTATAATTTTCTCTGATCTTTTAACTTCTTCCTGAAACATCTTATAGTAAAGGTTTTCGGGCGTCAAGTCTGCATCTATAAAAAGTGTGATTTATTAATCAAAAATAATTTCAACTATGAGGCATCTGCTATAAAAACCGTTGGGTAGAAACCTTTTTTAAAAATAAAACATTGTATTAGAATGGGAGAACATATATACATGTATTTGCGTTTTTCATGTTTTAAAATAATAAACGGTACGTAGAATCTAAAGCCAGAACTTCTCAAAATGTGCCCAAATTCTACCTTCCATTGATTCTTATCTTGTTCTGAAGCTTCTTTCTCCTTTCTCTTAGTAATTTCTCAATTTAAAAACGTTTAAGCACTGTCTGCAAATACTTTTTCCACTCCTCCCCCCTCTCTCCAATAATTTTAAAAACTACTTCGTAAAAAATTTAATAGAACCTTTGAGCCCCCCTAGCAGGGGGTTGCACTTGATTTTTTTGGTAGGGGTGTGTGGACAGTGAATTCTTTTTACCCATTTAAAGGTAATTTAATTTTTGCGCTGGTTAGAACGATCCTGATGTCAATCATAAATATGAGGAACACTTTCCTTCATTAACAGTTCTGGCGCCAAGATATCTCCGCCGAAGCGGTGACATCCTGACAAGTTAGACAAGCAAGGAGAGTGAAATTATCTGGGGATGCTCCCTCGGAAACTTTTTGTGACCACGCACCTCAGATAGGCTTAAAATAATTCAAAACTACGTTTCAAATTACTGATTGCAGTTAAATTACAATTCAAGATTGCTAGAATGGCTGTCGAGACATATTTTAAGTTTCAACATTATCTATATTACATTAATGAAACAATGAAATGACTGGAAATAAAGAGCAATTTTATTAGGAACACACCCATTTTCAGGTGAATTTATTGGAAATACCAATTTTCAGGTGAATTTATTGAAAAACACACCCATTCTCAGGTAAAAGTTCTCAAAAAACAGACCCATTCTCAGGTAAAATGAAGGAAAAAAGGCACCCATTCCGGCCACACATCCCACTAAATTTTAAGAGTGCCCACCCCCGGGTTGAGCTCCCCCCCCTCAATCTGCAGTAGCCTCCGACGGCATTGATAAATGTTGCATAAAATGAATTACGAACGATTGCAACGACAGTCAAGCTCAGTGCTGTAGCAGTAATTCAACAGCGCCCCCTACTTTTACCGATATACTATTTTCAGTGTGGTCGCTTATTTCAAACCCAGAATAACGTTATAAGAGCAGATGGGCTTCAGCCAAAACTTTTTAACGTTGCATGAGTTGGAAAAAATTCTTGTTAAGTAATTTGATAAAATGCTGCATTTCTGAAAAAATAAAACATTTTACCATCAAGAGCTTTCTCAAAATCTTCAACACTGAGGCCCAATGTAGTGAGTGCCCGTTTCATTTCATTGAGCTTGTTCTTGTATTTGTATTCTTGGAGTGCCGGTTTGGAAATATGGGATATGAATTCATTCTTGAGGTCTTTTAAAGTTTTGATTGCGTTTTCGTAATCAGCATACTGAAGATCAGTTTTCAGCTTGCTGCTTGCAACCTTCGTAAAACGCAAAACTTTCGCCAATAACGTGAGATCCCACTTATATATATCACCAGTGTTAAAAACCTGTTCCTCGCAGGGAAAGTCAAAACGAAGTTTTCCCTTTTTAAATGTGATTAAATCATTTCTCGAATTCTCCCAACTCGGATGAATTTTCATAAACGTCATTCTTAGTCTCTCTAGTCCACATTTGTATAGCAAAATCACCAATTGCAGAAACCTTCGCCTGAAAAGCAAGAACAACGTTTTACATTTATACACGCGCTTCTTCTAAGAAATTTAGGACAACAACGGTTCAGTACTGAAAGTATTATCAAAATTATGGTCAAAATCTTGAAAAGTAATTCTAGACTTCTAGTTCCTGCTGCAATCAACATTTCTAGAGTTCCTGTCACAATTATACACTTGCCATTAATGAGATTTCACATTTGCCATTAATGAGCTTTTCTCTAAATAAATTTTCAAATTTACGAAAAGAAGATGATACTCAAAAGTTTCTTAAATTGTTTGATCGATTATTAAAGTTTTTCTTTTCAATTTTTCAACAACCCCAGTAGTATGCGAGACTGTATGCAAACCATGCAGACTCTACCGACGGAGGAGAGTTTTGTGGAGAGGGCAATACGGTATGGTTTCTTCAAAAAAGGTGTGTTCATGGGTAATAATAAATAAATTGTGTGAGTGTCTTGGAGCTTAAGGGGCTAACCACTCAATAAAAATGGGTAAAAAGTATTTATCACAGGCGATTATTTCTTGATCAATTTCATTACTTCCTGATTAATTTTATTATTTTTATGCTGCTTATCAGTGTAAATATCGAGCAAAGAGGTTCCTGGTGTAAGAATGCTGCTCCTTGCAACACCCAAGCTTGTTTTGGCACAAATGTTCATCATTCCATTGGAAAACCAGGAATGTCTGCATTTATATTTTAATCATTATTTTTTGTGTCTTGCGTGTTACGTATGAAGATGTAAACACAGACATTCCTGATCTCCTTGTGATCAAATTTCAAAATTCAAAAGTTCTTCTGAAGTTTTACGGTTTTTGAATTTCAGATATACCTTATATCTCGTTTTGTGAAATAAAATTTCTTTAAGCTGCAAAACAATTTACCATATTTTCATTAGGCAACTTTTGACTATAGAACATTAGTAAAATTGCAGGTGAAAAGATAACAATGGGTAAACAATGAAACGATAAATCTTACTCCTCGTTTGTGGGACCCTTGCTTTCCCTTTCTGACACAGTTGATGATTCTAACGGTTCTTCCATTAAAAAAATGGAAGAGTCTTCATTGGGAGACGTTGCTTGGGCAACAGTGTTTCCATTATCCGTTGTAAAATTATCAGGAAGAACCAGATTTAAATCAGGGTTTTGAGGAATGTCAATTGGAATATCTGATTGTTCAGCAGTGGTCTTTGTGCTCTCCCACTCATCGTCCTCAAGAATTTGCTTTAGTTCAGGAACTTTGTCTGCGTAATTAGCCAATAGTAGCTTTATTTCATCTTCTACAGATTTCTTTACCACGAGAATGATTCCGGGTCTAGAAGAGCTTGTTTTTAAATTACAGTGACGAAGAACGAAGCTTCGAAATTTCCCAAAACCATGATCTACAAACTTCTTAGGGTGGCTTTTTTGCCAAGTGTCTTTTAATGTGTTAAGTTCAATCTCAACTTCTTCTTTTCCGATATATCTTATGAGTTCAAGAACACCACGAATGACTATCAACATTTCAGCTTTAAGGATCATAAATTCTTTGCTAGCAGTTGACGAGAGGTGAGTTGCAGGTACTTGGTTGTCTTCCTTGACATTAGGCCCCAAAAAAACTTCAACTTTTTGGGTATCTTCCTTGACATGTGTTGATAATTTCCGGGGCTTTTCGTCGACATCCGACTGTAGATTCCAAGTCTTTGGAACGCAGAATTCTCGTTCCCCCACATCTTCAGCATGGCAAACATTTTTAAGAAAATCTTTAAGATTTCCAAAACCAAAACTTCTAAATTGTGTGCAGGGATGCAAAATTTCCCATTCTTTGAGAAACCTGTCAATGTTAAATTTCAAGGAACCATTTTTGTCGTTGCTTATTTTTCTGATCGTGTTGAAAACTTCATTTGCCAGCTGACGTTTAGTGAGGACCATGATGTTCTTTCATCTCTTCAAACTCATCTCAATGAATAGGAAGCCATGTTTTGCCTTTCATGTAAAGACAATATACTTCTTCAAACAGATGTCCCATAAATGTTTCCAGGAATTCCCCTTTCTGTCTGCCAGCAACGAACACGACACTTGACCGACTGGTTCCTTTGTTCTTCTGAAGAAATTCTTCTGAAAGTGACCAGTTGAGTCTGCACGCCATAGACATGATGGCACCAAATAAAAACAAGCAGGAAAAAATTGTTTAGAAAAAAAAACTGTTTGAATTATCTGGTTTTCAGTTAAATCAATATTAGGAGCATAAATTTATTTCCCATATAATTTGTGGCATTTTATCATAAATCGGTCATGTTAAAAGAATAAAAATAAACCAAATAATCAAGCAACTTAAAAAATATTTATTATGTGATTCCCTGTGTGTACTGTGTAAAATAGATCACAAATGTTTCTAATGGCAACAAATAACACGTCATGATTGATTTCCAAGAAAACATTTCCATCATAAAGGCAGAAAAGACGCCCACCTTTTCCAACTTCCACCCATTGCTTCCACCTTAATTTGAACCGCTCTTGCCTAGTCCGCTCAAAATGGCCTGTACTGGGCAAAAAGCTCGTGCAGCCTCATAATATAAACAATAAGCATAGAAATCAACGTTTGATTGAATCTCGAGAAATTGCAAATTTGAATATAAAAAATGAGAGTACAATTCGAAAAATGAATTCTTTTGATTTTGCAAAAAATTAACGTGTTAGGATATATTTACGCCAAATTCTCAGGTAGGTACCAGGGTTAATTCTTCAACTACAGGGAATTCTCTATTAGCGGACACCTTCACGTTGTCCCGAATTTCTGTTATGCGGTCAAGTCTATGTTGTCTAAACCTTCAATCAACGGGCACCTCCCAACAACGGACAAAAAGATCGTCCAAAAGGTGTCCGTTATATGGAATTTTACTGTATAAATAAATCAGTGATGAATACATAACATTTATGGTGTTTATAAGGATCCTTTTGTAAGGAACTTGAGGCTGATGAAATCTGTGAATTAATTGATCAAGTAGCCTCGGTACTAGAGCCAACAAATGAAGAAAAAAATTTACCCTGGCACCCAGGATACTCATGCAGTTATGATGCGATTTTGAAATTTGCTAGTTCAAAAGTACATTTCTAAAACACATTAAGGAAATGACATGAAATCAGGGATTCCCTGAGAATTATTTTTAAATTTAAGATCTCGAGAATGTCCTGGAGCGGCTGTCTTAGTTTAGTTTTTAGTTAGTTTTGCGCAATGCAATATGTTCAGAAAGTTCAACAAAATAAATTAAAAAATCCCATAAATTATAGAGTTGCTTTTGACTCAAGGGGCGTCATTATACATTAAAATTAAAATATTTCACGGAAACAAATTTTACAACTTTTACAAGGTTATAAAATTAAGGAAACAAATTTTACGAGGTTATTTTGGAAATTTTTAATACATGCTTAATTTTATGTTTAATTAAAGTTGTGATGATTGTGATCAAATTTTGAGCCTAAATGCAACCATGCAACCAGACTAAAAGCGAATTAAAAAATGTTTGATAAATACCGTCACTTAGAGATGACGGAGAATGAATAATAAAAATACAAAGAAAGGTCAAGAAAATATTATTGAATGCACAGGATAGGACAGACAATAGAATAATAATAGGCTATTGTACCTAGAACAATAGAATAATAGAATAGCAATAGAAATAAAAACATTTCCAGCACTAAAATTTCTAAAGCTTATGCGAAACAGTATAAGTAAAAAGCAACGTGAGAAACATGCAAATTTCAAAATATTTTTGTTTATGTTTACCTACCAAGAGAAATAAAATAGTTTCAGACAATAATAATAAAATTAGGTGATTGATACAATAAAAAGTGTCTGTTGTCAATACATAAGTAAAACCCTAATTGTTGATATTTTGTTCTCAAATGTAAAAAGTATAGCTTTCAAGAAGCTCATTGTGAATACTTATTCTTAAATAAATAGCAATTTTAATACAATCAGATACAACAAATGAAACAAGACAATAGGAAGGTTTACATCCAAGAAGACTTCAAGTATAAGTATGACGAACAAACGAAACATTTTTAAACAAAAGATTGCGGTTTCAAACATAACAATACGATTTGAAATTTTAATGAACAAATTTCACACTTCTAAGCGCACTCAATCAAATCAAAATAAACAAAGACAGCCAATTTGTATGATTTTCTTTCATTATGATTACCTTGGCTGTATTGAAGGTGCGAAATCTATTTTTACAGTGATAAAACGCATTGTCATGTTCAGAAACAAATCTATTATTTTACAGATTGCTAGTAAGACATGCAAAACAATCGGATTAAAAATTTATGGATGAACTCGGGGAAAATTTAATACCATGTAGCACCATAATATTTTGCTTTTCAACTCGAAATTACTGTTCGTCATCTTTCAGAGAAACTAGCTGAGGACAGTCAGACCAAATCTACGAAGAACCTTCTGCAAATTAAAGGTTAACAAAGAAAATTATTTCTTTTGCTGATTCGCATTTAGAGTGCATGCACTGTCCAACCTTGTAATCGCCCTTGAACTCGTTCTGAATCAAAATGAACGATGTCAAAAGTTCTTCGTGGATTAGGCCTTCTCGCTGCCACTGTAAGTAAGCCAATTTCCTTTTCTTCTCTGAGTCTCTAGCTTGCGTTTCCAAAAGACAAGGAAAAATAGTAAATTTGACGTTGCAGATTTGAAAACCACAACGTTCTGATGTCCCATAGGAAAAACATTTCACAAATTTATTTTAAAATTAAATTGTCTTCTCTGCCGTATTCATGCTTGAACTCGTTCTGAATCTAAACCTCCCCATTATCTCAAATGTGATCCAACAATTTCAGAGAATGTAATTTTGAACGAAATGAATAAAATTGATTTACCTTTACTTGGTGGCATAATGTTTTACAATGTAAAATATGTTCTAGGTGGAAAAACGAACAAACGACTTAGGGCCTTTTTATATTGGCAAAATCATCCCACTTTCCAGCCCACAAGCTAAGAGATGGAAAAAAAATTGACGCGTGTTTATATGGAAAATTTCATCCCACCTCCCAGAGTCAGACGCGAATATACGTGAGTATTTCCTTTCATTTTTGTAATCATTCCTATTGTCTTTGTCTCTGGCGCCTGCGCACGACTGTCAATTTCATCCCACCTGGCAACAGTTCTTGTGTTTATATGGAAAACTTTCCTCCCACCTAGGTGAGATCCAGCAAGTTGAAAGCAGAATCTCACTTGAGTGGGATAAAACGTTTGCCATATAAACACAAGAAAAAAATGGTATATGTTTGTATAGGAAGGCCGGATCTTACCTCTCAACCGATGAGCTGGAAGGTGAGATTATCTCGCCCACATAAACAGGCTCTTAGTCGTCTCCCAGGAGTCCTAGGAGTTAAAGTTGAACCAGAAATTTATATATAGTCATAAAATTTTGATGAATCTAAAATGCAGCGCATCCTTAATTTTGTCCTAAAAATTGGTAAAAATACTGAGCACTGTTTTTACTCGATTCCAATCCAGTATTATTCTTGGAGAAAAGGGGTCTTAACGCTGTTTTTAAACTGTAAAAAAGATCAGGAAAGAGGACTTCTTGTTGTGCCAACAACTGCTTGGTACGATGTCTTTCCTGAAAAAAAAAACAAGTTAAATATTCAGTTTCGTGAGAAAAGGTTTGGCGAGAAAAGGTTTGGCCAAACGATACAAATTTCAAATTTCAGGTGTCATGGATAATATAGTATATTTTTAAATCATTCAAATATTTTATTAAAAACCATCGCCGCAAGTCGATCTTTTAATATTAGGGAGTTTAAGTTAAACACAAACGACGGCAACTGCAATTTTGCATTGGCTTTTTTTCAAATTGGACCTATTCAGTTCAAATAGAAAGCTTTTTGTGTTACAACAGAAGCGAACTTTGTAATAATAGTGAACTTGACACGCTAGTTTCCAAGTGATTAATCATCGAGAACAAAACAAAACTCTCTCAACTGGAAAACTAAAACATCTCCTCCGCAACATTGCTTGTTTTCGTTTCCCAGTAAAGAGAGTTTCGCTATATTTTATACCCAAAAAGGCTGTGGCATATTTTCGTTATTGAAATCTCGAACGTGAAGAATGTAATGAATCTAAAATGTGAATAAGAATTTTAGGTTTTCTGTGAAGAACTACGACCAATGCTACGACGCAAGCTATGCGCTGATCAAGAAGTATTTTTTGTGGGCAGCAAAAGCATTTCATCTTAACAAGGGACGATTTTATAACAATGGTGAAATCGACACGACAATTTCAAAGAGATTAGTCATTAAAGACAAAGCGTACTCTCTCAAGCAGAAAAACAAAACATGGCTTCATTTGTTTTGATTTTCTGCTTGAGTGGATTCGCTTTGCCTTCGATGGCTAACCGATTTTAAATTGGTGTGTCAATTCCATTATTCCCTGTTCTTAACCTTAAAGATGCATGATAAAATTTGTAGTTTTTGCCGATATTTTTAGCGAGATAATCTCTGAAAAGATACAACGTGTTGCTTGCAAAATAAGGCTTGAGGTTTCGACGGCGTCGCCATTGTAGATCTTAAACTCCCTATTATTTCACTGGTTTAAGATTTAACCATCGAAAACATATTTTCGAGTTTCTACGTACAGTCCTACAAACAAAATCCATAACAAACCAGCAAGTAATATTGTTACTCGTCATCTGAACACAAAATCTCAATATGTAACCTGTATTTGTTTTTAAGACATGCAACTGTATTGAAACATATTGGTATTTAGGCACCCGTGTCAAAAATTTAAGCATTCATAAACTGAATATTTTTCAAAATCACTTTATACGCTTCATGGCTTCATGACCAGTCATCGTCAAGTAGACAGAGTCAAAGTAACAATACTACAGCATCAAACGTCAAGTGTTTTAAAACAAAGAAAACTAAAACTATTTGGACCTAAATGGTTTGGATTGGCAAAAAAATATGTAGAAGGTAATGTTGAAAGAACACGCTCCAGAGGATGAAATCAAAACCTGGCCAAGCGTAACATCACTCCTTTAACTAAACGACAAAACTATAGATCGTAAAAGGTGGAAAAAATTTTGCTATGAGGTGCAGTATTCTGCAATTATGACTGGGGACACGATAAATTATTAACAAACAGAAAATTTACGACTTCAACGCCAGGATTTATTTCTAGTAACAAGGCAACTGTCATGCTAGTTTTTTTTGCTAAACAGGTGTAGCGAAGACAAATTAAATCAAATTAAGAGGTACAATCAATTTAAAATGTTTAAAATAAATAAAAATATCCAGTTGGTATTTACCCACTGAAAATATGTTGTTTTACAATTTTTATCAGTAGACCATAGGACCCTTCCAGCAATGAACGAGTCAATGGAATAGTCGATTCGAAATAACAAACTTTGGCAGTCGCTTTGGCCGTTCTTTTGACAGACAAAGCCATCGTTTTCGAGTATAGACAAAATTACGCCAAGCTGTTACGTCTTCTACAACTAATTTGATATTCCATTCATAACAAAAATAAAACAAACAAAAAGTTGTAGCATACCTTCGGCGCTTCAAAACATGCTGGACAATTCTCTGGAATCACTGGCAGCTTTGCCTGTCATTAAAATACAATATAGTATCAGTATAGATATGTTATAGTCCTTCATATTGTATAAAATACTATGCTTTTCATCGTCAGAAATTAGCCCAATAGAATTAAATAAAGAATATAGAATGCCAGGCAGCCTATTTATCAGAAACCTTTACATTAATAAAATATAAACAAATAACCACCCTACCCAACGTATTGTCTTCTTCACATCACAGTGGAAGGTGCGGAGTACAATGCAGGGTTACCCTGGTAAAATGGAAAGCTGCTAACAGTACAGTGGAAGGCGTACTATAAACCCTCCAATGCTCCACTGTGCTTAGCAGTAGCCCTCCACTGTACTCTACACTCTCCATTTAATTCCACACCCTCTACTGAACAGTAACGATATTGCAATAATGTGTTCCTTTATCGCTCAACTTTGCAGTATTTTCCTCAAAAAACATTTCAGCTGTACAAAAGAAGCTGTGCTCGTTTTCGTTTCTGATATACAGTAGCTCCCTGCTATTAATAAACTGGATATTTGGCTATAGCCTCATTGTTTATCAAATCAATATATTCTTCTATTGTTTTCCTGACGATTTTTATCTTTTTGACGATTTTCATTAAAATTTGCAGTTTCTTGATAACGGGGATCTACTGTATTTAAGAAACAAAAATGTTTTATTCTTGTACAGATAATTAGGCACACACCCTAATTACTGTATTACTATTTGAGACTTGTGCCAAAAAAGTAAATTTAGGCCAAAACAGTAAATTTAGGCCAAAACAGTAAATTTAGGCCAAAACAGTAACCTTAGGCAAAACAATAACCTCAAAACAGTAAATCTATTAAAATGTCTGTCTACAAGGAGGGAGGACTGCCCTAGTACTGGGATCATATGGTAGGATGATTCGCCTCAATGTTCTTTCTGGGTTTCTTTTTAAGGAAGCTTCTAATAATTCTACCCAGAAAAGCAAGAAAGGCGAATCATCTAACCACAAAGATGACTCTAGCGACTATTTTCTCTCATTGTAAATAACCCTTAACTAGAATTTTTGAAATTGTTTATTAAAATTCTATTCTTTAAAACAAAGATAAGTAAACAATGGTTCATAATTATTCACACCTGTTCAGCAAAATGACGCAAATCTTTCTCTCGTACGTAAATGAGTGGACGAATCACACGCAAGTCTCCTTCACTGAAAAACATAATATATCGTTTTAAAATGTGTTATTCGGAAAATGTATACAAATTATTTCCAGACTTTTATAACACTTCAACCAATGACGTTAAAAAGCCAAAGAAGTAAAATCTAGAATTATAAATCTAAAGTAAGTACTCTGCTCTTCGCACGTATTCCCCAAAAAGATGTTGGGATCTTCAGAGAAAGAAGTACAGCAATGTAATGGATCCTATGCAATCACAAAAAGCAATGCCCAAAAAATAAAATCGAGTTTGAAAACTGGAGTAGAACCTAAAATTACAAGCTAAATTTAATGCCCTGCTTTTTGTACGCATTTCAAAAAAAGATGAAAGGATTTTCAGAGGAAGAAGTACAGCAATGTAATTGATTAATAAAATCACAAAAACAGAACAATTTACGAAAATAAAATCTAGAAAAAGTGGAATAACATAATTCAAGAAACTTACGATATTGTGTAATTGGCTTTCATGGTCCTGAGTAGCCCATTATGAAAAACAGACATCATAAAGCTATGGGGAGAATGAAATACAACATTGATTATTCAAGAAAAAGATTCAAAGAGAAAAAATTATATATCGAATTAATGTAATAAAAAACACAGTATAATAACTTTGCAAATTTTTAAAGAAACTTTCCTTATTGATAGCAATCATTTTTTCACATTTTCAGGAGAAGCTTTTTCCACTAAAATAAGTTTTTAGCAGTTTAGAAATGAAGCCAAATTTAAAGTTGAAAATTGTTCTCAGTTCTTATACCTTACAAAGGTACCTGATTAAATAGAGCAAATTTTGCAAAACAAAAGAATTAGGTTTTGAAATGTGATTTGCAGTTGTTCTTAAAGGATTTCACATCATTGATCTCATTCGATCAAATCAAAATAAACAGAGAAGCGAAATCTGAAATCCTTGTAAATCAATTAAAATTCCTTTGCTTTCCTTTTGCGTGAATTCTTTGTTTTCCAAACTTCACCCTTCCTTCTGACAGGGATTATTCTAAGGAAAAATTACAACACCACAAACAATTACGCTTCAAGGTGACTGTAAGAACATTTATGAGAGCAACGTCTGAAACACACTTTATCTATGAGAAGCGAGGGTAGCAAGCTTGCAAAAATCAGTTGAGAAGTAAGAGCAAATCCAGGCTAAAATTAAATCTATCTGTTCTTAATACTCAAACTTCGATCTTTTCTCCATTTCTTCAAGGTCGAACTACTAAAAAAATTGATGAAAATTTCACAAAAACACAAATTGGAGTTTACAACACCTCAAGCTGAATTTACAACTCCACAAAACACTAACAAAATCACATTAGAATAATATCTGCCTTCTGAGTGGACTAAATAGTAAACATTGAATTACCGCGTGAAGTCAATCAGACAGATGTGAAGTGCCAATCAAACGTTTTAGCCTTTGTTTTGAATAAGCATATTTTTACATTTCACATCTGTCTAATCGACTTAATGTAGCAGCATTGAATTGAAGGAATGGACTTTCCATAAGTGTTTTTAATTCATTTGGAAATCTAAAAAAAAACACATTATTTTTTGTTGTTGTTATTTGGGTGCCTGAGGATCATCGCAAAAGATTGCGTCATGCTTCTAAATCTAAATTAATCTTTTTAGAATCCTTCTGCATCATTTTATGGCTTAGTAACAAGCAGAATTTGCAGAGTGGCCCAGCAAACGGCGAAATTTTGTTGGTCCACCCGGTATGTCAATACCTCGTGTACCTATCTCAAATCTCTTGGCGGGATTAAATGTTAATTTATTCCTTAATTTTGAACGCAATTTTCACCATTAGGTTTTTAATTTTTCGACTCTTATAATAGGGAGTTTATGAAAGACGACGAGAAAATAAAGCTACGACGGCAAACTTTCTTTTGAAATATTTAATATTGTTATATTTTATGGTAAACGTTAGGCCTATAGATCTCGCCTGAAAATATAATGGAAATAGATTACCCTAAAAGTTTGATTTTCTCTTTACGAAATGCAAAAAATTACTCTTCACAACATACAAACTTCACAACATTTGGCGTCGTCATGTTTTCTTGGAATACACCGTAAAATCAGCTCAATTCACTGCTGAAAATTCAAAGGGACAGCCTCCTAATCTCCCTTGATGATTCATATTTGTGTGAAAAGCAACATAAACTCTCACGTGAATGGAAAGGTGTCCCAAAGGTGTCCCAAATGGAAAGATATTTTTCAAAACAAAAGGTTTGTGAAGTTGCCGTTGCCGTCACATCGCAAACTCTCTAATCTCAAGAGAGTCAAATGAATGTTAACTCGAGATTCTGCTCTTTCGCTCAACCCAATCAAAATTCAAAAAATGAAGATAAGTTACCAGAACGAAATTTTTCTAAATTAATAAAAAATAAAAACCTTTCAGCAATATCATCTAAATGCTGTCCAATTGCAAGAACATTATATCCCTCTCGTCTGGCGCATGCGTACATTCTTCCTCGCTTCATTCGAGAGCAAAAACTGCATATTGACTCGCAAACTGGAAGGTTAGCGGCCTGAGATATAATGTCTGTCAAAATAAAATAAAAACATGAAATGACAATTGATCAACTAATAGTATAGTACGCACAGAATCTCTTGATAATTATTACGAAATTTCCGCTTTTACTTTTGTTGAGTTCATTAAAAAATATTGGGAGAGGTAGCCCTTCATCCCTTCATCACGATCTATCACTGATAAAGGGCAATGACCAAAACGTTTATATTTATATGGTTATAAATAGATTTTAATATAATTTAGTTCGTTCTTTATCCAAAAAGCCGTTTTAAACGGGCTACAATCAATCCAATAAACCCAATTTTAAGCTTTGGAACAATTATATATTTGTTGATAACTAATTTCAAATTTTGATTAAACAGACATATGATTATGCATTTAGTCAGCTGAAGATGTATCATTTTTACAACCAAAACAGACTGTTTGATTTTTTTGAAATATTAGAAACACTTAATGCTTTTTTCGGTTGAGAATAGTAAGTCATCTAAGAACACCCATATTAGAAAAATGAGATACTGATGGTCTGAAAAAAACAATGGGAAAAATAGCTTGTGTTGTCAAACAATAGCTCAAATTTAAAAATAGGTTTCTCATTTCCAGGATACCATTGAATCTTTTAGTAACTGTATTACCAATTTAATTAATTACAAAAAGTTAATAAAATCTAAATATTTATGAAAAATAATAAAATAGATGAATATATCAATAAAATCATGATTAGTCTAAATTAATTTCATTGTTATCAAGCGTCCAATCAAATGCTGACTGTGCTACATTAATGTTATTGTTCTCAGGAGCCAATCAAATTACGATTATTTTGTACAATTTTACTGTTATCAAATAGTAATGATTACCCTTTATTAATTTTACTGTTTTCAAGTAGCTAATAAAATCATGATTGCTTTACCTCTATTTTATTGCTATCAAATATCCAATCATAGACAAAACTAAAGAATACCTTGCTCTTCGTAGAAGTAAGGTACATTTAAAGCTGCAAGATATTGCTTCAATGGGCTTGGATCATACGATGCACTTTTCGGATCCACTGTCATTGCGCCAAACGCAAACTCTATTCCCTATTGCAAAGATAAACTTGATTAAATAACTCCATATTTTAAATAAAAAAAAATGATTAAATGAAACATTCATCAAAGATAACAAGACATTACAAAATAAATGTACTAAACCTGAAAACTAAACAAACGTGGACGTTGTCGTTGAACGTGGACGTTGTCGTGGACGTTGTCGTTTTTGTTGAATTGTAGCAAAGAAACTGTACTGTTCAAGCTTCGCAACGACCCTTTACGAGGTTTATTGCTAGACAAGAGTTACAACTGATATGGTTACGTCACTCTTCTTAAATTATCGAAAGTAAGAAAAAAGTTGTTTAAGAACTATTTCTGGAAGCCTACACAAAGGCGGTGTCAAACTCAAAATCAATTTCCGAGCTTGAAACTTCAGCGACACCAAACTTGCACTTATCAGAGACATCCTCACAACGGATCAAAACCGAACATTAAAAAACCTTGCGAGATAAACACAGGGTGTCTTTAAAAACGTATACTTGATTTTATTATCAAAATAAGGCGACCTTTAAACATATAACCTTTGAATTAGGTTTTTATGAAAGCGGAATAATCAAGGAGCGATCTTACACATGGGTTGTGGCAGTGGACAATCTACTTTCTAAGATATGGCCCTCAACAAGTTGAAGTTTCGAAAAATCTAAAACAGAAGATTCAACTAGGAAGCAATTTTCACGTTCCAGCAGTCAATAACCACTGTATATTTACGCAAACAGCAAGAGCATATTTTGTAACAAAAGGAAAATCAACCCGCCAATTTCAAAGCAATTAGCCATTCAAGACAAAGTGAATTCTCTCAAGCAGAAAATCAAAACATGGCTTTGTTTGTTTTGATTTTCTGCTCGAGATAATTCGCTTCGTCTTCGATTGCTAATTGTTTTGAAATTGGCGTGTCGATTTCCCTATCGTTACAAAATCTACGCGTACACTTGAAATTACAAATTGATCTTCGTCCTTTTAAGGCTATTTCTTTTGAAAACAAATTGCATGACCTTTAAACATTCTTGACCAGCATTAGAACAGAAAAACAAAACGCAATAAATGTCTGAAGGTCAAGCAATTTCTTTTATAAAAATATAAGAAAGCATCAAATAAAGCATTTGGGAACAATTTATCAATTTTGTAATTATTGGTCAATGCAACATAAACTTCAACGTAAAAAAGGAAGCCAAGTTTACCTTAGATTTGGACAAAAATTGATATTGTCGGATGGCGTGCAACATGGAAAGAGAATCTTTTCCACCAGACAAACACAAAAGAACCTTGTCCCCATTTTGAATCATCGAGAATTCTTCAATTGCCTTGAAATAAAATAAATGTAAAATTAAACAGTCACACCTTGGATAATCAATATCTACAAGATAGAAAAGCCTGTAATGTATTGCTACAAATTACACAAATCATCAACACCGTAGAGAACGCTAATCCTTCAAGTTTCTAGAGTCCATGCAACCTGATTTTCCATTTTCATAATAAATCCTAATTATTATCTGCAACAAAAAATCTTTGAAAATTTGATTCACCATAAGGATATTCTCCAATTCAGAATATTTGAGAATTTTCATTACAAAAGATAATTTGTTTGCTTTACCTTTGTGATAAGGTGATTCAAACATGCCGCGGTCAAAACAGCCTAAATTATTTTGAGGCAAATTGATTGACAGTAACAAACTTCACGATAATCATAATAATCATTCAAGTTTCTACGTAAACCTTAACCTCCCATGTTGGCATTAATTTTCCGTTCATGATGAAGATTCTGCTTTTAGCCCTTTCACCCTGGGAAGGCCATATAGCCCAATGACAAACGGAGTAAAATGTGATAGCTTCAGGGGGTGAAAACTGACAGAACGTATACCAGGTGACCCAAGAAAACAAGTCCCGATGTTCGAAAAATCATCAAAATGTTACCAATCAAGCTCATTTTTACGTTACTATGTACAATAAAGTCTAAAATTATGGCTAAGTTAATTGTTACAATGTCAAATATTTCACCAGCATATTAAGAACAGTGTATTTTTTCCGGTTTAAAAGCGACTTTGTTTTGATGAATGTAATAGGTAAGAAATAAATAAATCTCGTTATCGCAAATTGCCATGAATTTATGTGGTTAGAAATATTATAAATATTTGCAAAAATATCTTTTGCTGCATTAAACGCTTTAAAAATATTTTCTAAATTTAAATTACAAAGGTTTTCAAATTTATAGCTCAAATTACGCAATCATTCGTCAAAGTTACCAAAATGACGGCATCTTCTAAATTAACTTGGTCCTTTTCGTGTCAGTAGAGAAAATTATTTTTGAAATTCCTTACAAAATCAAATTTTGGTGATTTTCAAACGTCGGAACTTCCTTTTGGGTCACCCGATACATGAATTTGAAACGTTCAATCGTATTTTCATCATTTGAATTTAGTTTCCATGTGCAACCCCCTAAGAAACGAAAGTTAGATAAGATGTGTCTGTCGATTGGAAATAAATCCCCAAGCATAAAAGGTTAATATCTAATGGTTCAAAAAACATTTTAAAAACATTGAATTACAGGAAACGGAAGATCAAATGAAAAACCAAACATTCTTATGTTCTTACCAGTCCGACAGGTGTGAAAATTTCTTTCGGCGGACTGAAAAACTTTATTATATTGCTGGCAGAATTTTTGCTTTCTTCAGTAACATCTGGTTCCAGCTCAGGAAGATCCTTCATTGACAAAAGCGTGCAGTTAACCTCAGAATTATCTTGCTTTGATTGTAACTCCTGCTCGTGGTCAGGAGATGCTTCAAGGAATTCAGAAGATGAAGCATTACGATCTTTAAATTTGAACTTCGTCGTATCAGAATCACTCTTAGCGGGACTTGATGTGTTTTTCATACTTTCATCAAACTCAACTTTTTCTTTATCATCTTCAACTCTCTCTTCAAAATTTTCGGTGTTCAATTCAGATGCCTTCATGCTTTCAGACAGACTCGATTCTCTCGTATCATCGCAAGAAATTCCGCTGTCACCAAGTACATCCTGTTTTGAATCTGGAAAGAGATGAAGCTTTATTTATGAATGAAATGAGAAAATACTACATAAAACTACCTCAATACTAATAACAATAAAAAATGCATCATGACTAAAACTAATTCTAAGATAACACGCTTGGATTCAAGCCCTAATGTGCTTAGCCCTGATACGCTTGGCTTATATCTCTAATGCGAGTAAATGCACAGAGAACTGCAACTAACTGTAATAAGAAATAAATCAGACATTGCACTAACTAAATTACTTGGAATTTTTCTGTACTCAAACAAACAAACAAACAAAAAACAAGCAAACAAATAAAAACAAGCAAAGGAGCAAACAAGCCAACGAACAAACAAAGAAACATTCTTAACAACCAAAAAATAAATATATTTGACAAATTTTATTTAACATATTAAACATATAAAAGTCATAAATTGACAGTTTTAAGCTTGAAAGAAAATCTATAAAAGTTATATCTTACAAAAGTTCTCAAACAATATGACGAAGGTCACAATATGCAAGTCCTAAAATAGCATCCAAGAAATCCAACAGACAAGGCAAAATGGAAATAAACACGAA
This sequence comes from Phacellophora camtschatica, assembly GCA_036873815.1. Classification (NCBI taxonomy): domain Eukaryota; kingdom Metazoa; phylum Cnidaria; class Scyphozoa; order Semaeostomeae; family Ulmaridae; genus Phacellophora; species Phacellophora camtschatica. The sequence goes on from JAYJMH010009939.1 coordinate 21,959, forward strand.
TCCAATACTGGACATTGTGTAAATTACATTTCTAAACTTTGTAAGTTCTTACTTTTGGCGATTAATTTTGAGGACTGTGATCATAGAATAAAAGATACACTATAAATCACCTTGAGTAAAAAACGTGCGTACTTGAGTGAATAACAAAAGTGTTATACCTGGGACAGATTGTCCACTTTCAGGAAGGGTTTTGTTTTTTTCAACGTGCTCATTCAAATCACCAGCAACCTCTATATTATCTGCACCACCGCACAAAGCACAAACATGGGGATGGTAAGTGGATTTTGATGGAGACCTGGATTTAATTTTGCTGTTTTTAACGGAAGATCTTGGGAAAAAAGGCATTTTGAAGTTTTTCGTTGCAGGCTGCTTTCCTGAAATGTATGCAGATGCTTCACTCGGCAATAAAAACCATCTGTTCTTTTCTCCTTCTTTTCCAAGCAAAAGACTCTGATCACTGATTTTTCTGTTGAACTATGGAGAGAAAATCAAAATGAAAACACTGATAGAATTTAAAAAATTAGCAAATTTTATGTCATATTCGTTTCGTAGAGGTATATTATAAACGGGATATAAAAGTTATGAAACAAAAGATTTCACATAAGTTTGCTTTTAAAGAAATTTTTAAGTAATTCTGATATTCTAATGATAATGTTCATACATATAATTTTCATAAGAACGGCTAGCTCCAGCTCCTGTTTCTAATTTTATTATTTATTCCATTTCAGCCTCAAGAGTTTTTCATTTTTCTTATTTTTCTTTAACAATTTAAATATATAAATAAGTTAATATATAAATAAGGCAAATGCAGTAACCAAAAATGTACTATATTCGTACTGCTATGTTGATTATTAGAGTGCACATAAAGTAAAGATGATAACCAACTTATTGTATGTCGTGGTTCATGTAGAAATCATGCAGATTGTTAATCTTATTTTTCGTTGTTCAAATCTGAGCATAAACTGTTTCCTGTGTGCTTCTTGTTTCTTTGGCAAATTTTAGACTGGTGTTCCTAATAAAGGCTATTCTTTTGATCAAAAATGTGTATAATATTTGAATAAAATTTGAATAAAACTTATAACAAACACTATGCTTTTAACCACTTGATAAATACTAATAATTGTTATGATGTAACATTTTGTTATGTGTTTCTGTTCGTCTTTTAGTTAAAGCGGTCGTGTATTTAAAAGCTGACTTTATCTATAACACAAAATATGTATTTAAAAAACCTTTTTAATGTCGGCGTTTTCGAAGACCTTCTTGGCATTTTCAAGTCTTTCCTGCAAAAAATGCTTCAATAATAACGTATTTATTTAATAACAGAAATTTCCCCCAGAATCAGAGTTACCCTGAAAGTCAAGTCTGATTTCCTAAAATAAATGCCAACTATTGTGAAAAGCAAATGATCGAAACAATATACTATGACGTAGATTAAGGCCATGTTCGTAGTTTTCTATTTACATATTCATTTTTTTTATAACAAGACTGCGCTGCCTGGTGTGCAGGTGTGGTAAAACTAACATCTATTAACCATAATTCAACAGCAATACGATATATACATCTTGTACTAAATAAAAACATATCTGGGTGTGTGCAAATGAAGTTATTCTCTATCTACTAGCTGTTAACATGGTTAAGAGAAGTGCTTCGGGTGGTTAGTTGCAGGATAAAAATAGTGAATTTAGTTAAATTGTAGTAAACAGTGCAAAATAGAGTGCATTATATAATTTTTATATTTCCCACACCGGCATTTGATGAAAACAGGACCCTAAGACCATAGGACCGGACCATAAGACCTAGGACCCTGGGCCTCCCTATTTCAATCTCTCGCTGTCTTTTTTTTTTAATTCCTGCTGTTCAGCCAGTTTTCTTTGTCACCTGTCACCAGCTGATGAGACAGGG
>JAYJMH010009950.1:2272-23856 GCA_036873815.1 Phacellophora camtschatica
ATTGAGTTTTTTATTCTTTTTACATTTGCCCCCCCCCCCCCCCCTAGAATATGACGTTTAGCGATGTTGATCAGTGTGGCCTTCCCGGGGTGAAGTGGTTTTAAAAAGTTACGTTAAAAAGTTTAAAACACACCTGGCATTGATTTTGACTTCAGGGTGAGATTTAATTTTAAACATGTAAAAATTTAGTAGACATAGATGTTAAAGTATTTTCAAAATATCAGGAAGAGGTGGTTTTTCTTCTAATTATTCAAACAGTATTAAATATAACATAGTGTAATATTAATGTAATTGTAATATTATCGTTTTGTTATTAGATTAGTAGACGTGTTGTACAGTAGAAACCCGCATGAAAGAACCTACGAAAATAAGAACCTTAAGGCTGAAATTTGCCTGATATTTTCAAAAAAATAGCTGTAAAAAATAAACCATGATGGGAGAATTTTAAAATGGTTTTGGGAGAATTTGTAAGTGTCCAATGTTGATGTTATTTAGTTAACTTATCCTTCTGTCTATGATTTACTCTTCTGTCTCCCAGCTTTGCTTTTACCGGTGTCATATAGGAACCTTTGCCAGGCTGGTAACCAAAAATATAGGTTCTTTTGTGTGGGTTTCTACAATATTTTTTTCCTGCTTCCGTTATAATATCGGGTGACCCAAAGAATGTTCTGACGTTTGAAAAATCACCAAAATTCGAATGTGTTACCAATCAAGCTCATTTTTACGTTGCCATGTGCAAGAAAGATTTAATTATTTGTAGCAATGTCAACTATTTCACCAGCACATTAAAAGCAGTATAATTTTGCCTGTTTAAAAGCGACCTGAATGAATTAATCATTTTATTGCAAGTTGCCATCACTTCATGTTGTTAGAAATGTTATTTGATGCAAAAATATCATTTGCTGCATTAAACGCTTTATGATATATTTTTTTACTTTAATTACAAAGGTTTTGAAAAGAATAGCTCAAAATTAGGTTTTTCAAGTCTAAATTACGTCATCAATCGCCAACGTTACGAAAATAGTCAGTTTCTAATAGCAACTTAGTCCTCCTCATATTGACAGAAAAACTAATTTTTGAAATTCGTAAAACAATCTAATTTTGGTGATTTTTCAAACGTAGGAACTGTTTTTGGGTCACCCGACATATTTATATAGCCATGCCTTGTAGTAGCTAGGTCTTCTGATTGGAAAAAGTTACTGAAATTAAATGTAATGTTTTGAAGGTGTCGGAAATTACCAAAAGCTTTGAAAGATTGGCAAGCGTTTAAAGATCTCAAAAAGACGATTGATGATTTCAACGAAAGTTGTCCGTTGCTCGAATTGATGGCGAATAAAGCTATGAAATTACGTCATTGGAATCGCATTGGAGACCTGACGTCACATACGTTTGATATCGAGTCAGAAACGTTCTTGTTGAGAAACATAATGGAAGCACCTCTTTTGAAATACAAAGAAGACATTGAGGTGGGATGAATGAAAATAATTTTGAAAATATGTGTTTTTATATTTTTAGATTGTTCTTAAGTCCAAACGAACGTGATTAAAACTTAGTTAGTTTTTATCTCAATGTTTCTTATCATTGGCACTAATTGAATTGAAATGTGCTTCTGAAATATATGTAGCATGGCTGAATTTCACGTGAATTCGAAGTTTTCGAATAAGAACACTTTTAAATGATTTGAATAGGAACAATAGGAATAGGAACAAGTATTTTTGCTGTAATATTTTATTGTTTTTTCTTATTTTTGGATTCTTTTCAGTCTTACATTTTATGTCAACAATTTTGCTGTGATCATTCGTAAAAACTATTTTTGTTTTTGTAAAAACTAGTTAACAAATAAATGCTTGTCTTTTATTTCAAATGAACAAATATAATCTCATTAACAGTAACATATTATTTTTTAACTTATGTATAATGAGTCATCGATAATCCTACGAAATATTTTCTGTTAAACTCTAATATGTTATAGACTTTATAAAATTATCTAAATTGAATAGTGCCACTGATTAATGTATAAAATAACTTCTTGTAGACCAATCCATGTCTTCTTATCGGTATTTTCTTCATCTTATTCTGATTGTAGGATGTTTGTATAGCCGCAACGAAGGAGAAAGACATCGAAGCAAAACTGAAAACAGTAACCAGTGAATGGAATACACATGATCTGACGTTTTCAAATTTCAAAAACAGAGGAGAATTGCTCCTGCGCGGTGACAATACATCTGAGAACATTTCACTACTTGAAGATAGCTTGATGATATTGGGATCGCTTATGAGCAACAGGTAACTTGGCTGATTGATCAATTGATTAGCTGATTGATTGATTGGTATGATTTATTGATTGATTGGTTGAATTTATAAACACAATACTTACCTTTATCTCGTTGTCTTCTGTTAAATTTGCTTTTATTTGAAATATAATTTTCAAAACATTTTATGCTTGCGCTGTGTACACTTCTTCAGTGACTCCTCGCACCACTCTCTGTTTCTCTACGTTTTATATATATGACTTCACATCAATTATAGTCAATTTGCATAAGAAGTAAGAACGGAAAAATTCAACAAAGTTTAGCAGACTTGATCGCTGCTTTTAGATTTATTTCAGCTCCAAAGTGTGACTAAAATCTGATCTCAATTGTGCCCCCTATAAAAGTAATTGATGTAAGATTTTAGTCACACTATACAAATTTATTGTTATAATGATTTACTCAAGCAGTCCATTGGGAACGTGCTTAAAACCTGCAAAAATTTAAAATTTCCTTGAACTTTTGCTCAAGAACACAAGCCAACAACGTTTCTGTCCAATTTGTCAAAGATTCGTGTATTAATTCTAGTTGTGTATAATATTTTCAGATTTTTGAACGGCAGTTTCAAACTTTGCATTTGTTTATTTATTTCTGCTCAATGTAAAACGTATTTTTTCATTATTGTGTTATTGTAAATTATTTGTCCATAATTTGTAGATACAACGCTCCTTTCAAGAAAAGCATTCAAACATGGGTACAGAAATTATCAAACACAACAGATATTCTTGAAAACTGGATGACAGTTCAAAATTTATGGATTTATTTGGAAGCAGTTTTTGTTGGTGGAGATATTGCAAAACAACTTCCCAAGGTTTGTCCGTTTAATTCAATTCAATCCTAATAAACTTTAAAAATTTCAAGAAATGAGAGTATCATCTAACTCTTGAGTTGACCCAAAAATTTAATGGAAGGAAAACGCAAAATCAAAAACAAAATAGTATGGCGCCTTGTTATGATGTAATTCTGCTGCCTATAACAATTTCATGCTAGTTCTTAATACTTTACTCAAAATATAAGATTTCAAATTTTTAGAGCCAAAATTATAATTTTTGATGAAAATCTTTTCAGACCCAAAAATATATTTGTGGAATCGAAATCCCAGACCCAAAAATATTAGACACGCCCCCCACCCAAGTCAGGTGGTACTGCCCTCCCCCTGGGGTTGAATGATCTTCTGATGTTATAGTGACTGCATCATGTGTTAATTGTGGCAAAATATTAATTTAATTAACTGGTTATGCGTTTTAGCAAAGAAACGTTTTACATCTTATTTTTAAACATTTTCCTGAGGAGAATTTCTTGCTGCTTCATGATAAATTTGCATTTTTACTCATTTAACATTTAATTTGATATTTCAAACTCATATCCATTAATTATTATTTATGTTGCAGGAAGCAAAAAGATTTTCAAACATAGATAAATCATGGGTGAAGATAATGACGCGTGCGCATGAGACCACGAACGTCGTAGCGTGTTGTACTGGTGATGAAACGCTGTTCCAGTTATTGCCACATCTTTTAGAACAACTCGAGTTGTGCCAGAAATCACTGAGTGGGTAGGTGATAATTTTCATTTTTTTCAGCTCAGTGTTTATTAAATATTTTTGACTGTTTACTTGTTTTTTCATACTGAAATTTCTGATTTAAATTAGAAATAATTTTCTTTCAGCTACTTGGAAAAGAAACGATTGGTGTTCCCGCGATTTTTCTTTGTTTCAGATCCTGCGTTATTGGAGATTCTTGGACAGGCTAGCGATTCACACACAATACAGGTAGGGAAATTTCAGCTTGATTATCGCAATTAAGTTTTAATATTTTTAAAGGGTAACAGTTTATTTATGACTAGAAATTTATATATTCTTTATTATTTTATTTACTCTCGTTGATCTTAATTTTTAGCCGTAATATTTATAATTGTTTTAAATATTGTTTTAGTATGGCACAACTGTGACATAAAAGGGATACATTTTCGCAATCAAATTTGAAAGAACATTACAAGATTCAATTTAAATGCATCAGTAAATTTGGAAGATATTTCAATTACCCTCCCATTTGTGACCGAATCAGGATTTTTGCAATCAAGTGTGAAAGTTATTATGTTCAATTTGAAAATATATTTCAAACGTTTTATCTTTTTTGCATCAATTGCATTTCAGAATCATTTGTTGAACGTTTTTGACAACATCAAACATGTGAAATTTCACGAGAAGGAATATGACAAAATATTGGCAATCATATCACAAGAAGGGGAAACCGTCGAGGTATAGTTTTTGCTTTTGAAAAGAACGACGCTGTTACACCCGGGTATATATCTAATAAATACAAATACAAAGCAAGCAGTTGCAATGTAAGTTTCATTTTGCAGGGGGTAGTGCAGAAAACAAACCTGAGTCAAAAGATGACCTTATGTTAAAGCCTCGGGGTGAATTAAAATTCCGTCTACCCATGCTCTCTGAAAATATGATGATTTACGTTGTGTTTCATTTAGCCATGTAGCCATTCCCGGAATGAATAGGGTTAAGAAAGTTACTGTACAAATTGGGATACATTTGATACACTGAGCATTGGTTTTAACTTCAGGACGAGATTTCCTTTTAAACATTGAACAATCCGTTATCGATGTTGAAGTATTTTCAAAATATCAGGAAGAGGTGAATTTTTTTTTTTAAATTACAGGGATGAATCAAGTGTAACATTATCATGTACCATTAATTTAAATGAAATTTTAATATAAATAAAATATAAACAAGATCTATATACAATTTTTGTTCAAACTGGTTTCATGGAACTGCCGGATGTTACAATTGAGTTGTTGATTTGAAAGGCTGAATTATAAAAAACTCAATAATCGAGTTGACTCAAACACTATAACATATCACTCGTTTTTGCATCGATTTTTATGTTTTTAAGTGAACAATATAATTTATTTGCTGGTGTTTGCTTCCAGCTTGACAAACCAGTAGTTGCCCAGGGAAATGTTGAAGCATGGCTTGGAACATTACAAACAGCGTCACAAAGATCTTTGCATGGTATTATCAGACAGGCATATGTTGCAATTAATGATGAAAATTTCAAATTGATGGAATTTCTGAGCACTTTTCCGGCTCAGGTATCTAAATAATGAATTTTTAATTTACGTTTTTGTAAATATAAATGAATTGCTGTCCTAACCTTTTCATATCCAACTTACATATATCGTAGAATCTTACATAAAGACTTTATTATGATCATTGTTAATCCTTTAATTTGTCATTGGTTAGGAAATAATGTAGATAAAAATTAAGATAGCTAATTTAGGCCAACTTAACATTGGTTACGTTGGCGATACCATAGGAAGCATGTCAGACATTGAACTAAAGACGGTGATTCTACGAGTTACATGTTAAAAATCAAATTAAATCGAAAATTGAAAGAAAGAGTTCACATGTGAGAGGGAAGGGTAATATTCTTATTTCAAAAACGCTCCCAAGGTATGAATGTACTTTATTGTCCTAAGTGGAAAGGGTTACAAGAAAGGGAATTGAAAAAATTATGTCAAATTTTGAATGCAGGAACATGAGGTTGAGCTAAAGTAATCTTGAGAGTTTAACAGAATAGATATAAGGTGTCCCAAAAATGGTAACACCTTCTGATAAACGAAATCTGATAAAAAGCATATACTTATGAGTTATTTTGAGATATTGCTATTATTTTCCTTCTCTTGCAGAAAATTTAATGATTAATTATATAATGATTTTTGAAGGTTGGTCTTCTTGGAATTCAAATGATTTGGACTCGAGATTCGACTTCTGCGTTGCAAAACGTAAAATATGATAAGCGAATCATGCAGGAAACGAATCAAGGATTTCTTGCTTTATTGAATGATTTGATTGAACAAACAACGAAAGATTTGCTGAAAATGGAAAGGACGAAATTGGAAACTCTGATTACAATTCACGTGCATCAACGAGATATTTTTAACGACTTGGTATGTCTGTCGTTTTTTTTCTAATCAGATGCTTTGTACAACGAATGATACCATTTTCACAGATGCCTTTCAACATATGTATAGAAATAGAAACTTTCTCTTTTTAATTTAATATTATGCTTTAAATGGTTAGCACTCTTGCTTCTCGCTTGAGTGATCGGGGTTTGAATCCCAGCCGCATCTCTCAAAGTTCATTCAGCTCGCAATGGTGTAAACAAATCATCTCAAGACTTTTGCAGGCTAGGCATGCTTTGCAGGCTAGGCACTCACTCGCTCACCAACTATGATTGATAATCAGATTTCAAACGTATCTTTGCATGTGACCTTTGTCATTCATTTGAAACAAAACTGATATTTCAAAATCATTCCTTTGAAAGAAGCACTTTTTACAGCAAGATGCAGGCATTTGTTTAAATTGTCTTTGAAAAATTGCAAAGCTTTTAATAGTTTCATTCATTAGTATGTTTTAATATTTATTGTTGTATTATTGAGATAGTGTATTGATATTATTTTGATATATTTCATATATGTTTCTAATACTATTGTAATATTAATTTTATCAGTAATTTATAATATTAATAATTGTATTGTATTATCTAATATGATTTTGTTGCTCTTGTAGTATTATTTTTGTATTTTGTATCACAAAAATGATTGTACTCACAGGTAAACAACCACGTAAGAACGCCAACAGATTTCGAATGGCTCAAACAGATCAGATTTTATTTCATTGAAGACTCAGACAGATGTCTTGTGTCAATTACTGATGTTGATTTCATATATCAAAATGAATTTCTTGGCTGCACAGAACGTTTGGTTATTACTCCATTGACAGATCGTTGTTACATCACTCTTGCTCAGGCTCTTCATATGTCGATGGGCGGAGCACCGGCTGGTCCTGCGGGAACTGGAAAAACAGGTGACAACACAGGAAATATTTGTAACAATAGTGCAATTGACACACCATTTTCAAAGCAGGAATTATCCGTTGAAAACAATAAGAAACCACTCAACTAGAAAATGTAAACAAGCAAAACCATGGAGAATTGCGGAGGAAATGTTTACATTTTCAAGTTGAGAGAGTTTTGCTTTGTTTTTGACAATTGCTTTGAAATTGGTGTGTCAATTTAACTATTATTAGAAAAGTTGTCTTTGTTGGTGACAATCAATTTGGTTAATAATGTTACTCCCTGTAGAGTAAAACTTGCATGAGATTTGGCTGTTTCTGTGTGCAAATCTGAGGGTGAAAGTGTTTGAAAATTTTTGAGTTCTGGCCATTTTGTTTAAGCAAAAGCTGTACCTCTCCTACGGTTTATCCTTCTTTTGTTATGATCACCAAATTTTTAACTTTAGTTTTTCACGTCGGTTAGGTCATACGGCTCATTTCTAAGTAACGTAAAAGTGCATATTTTCCGGAGTTAAATGCAGACATACTTTTATATGAAATGAAACAGCAACGTATGCGCTACTCCTTGCAAAATGAAACTAACATAGGATTCGCCTGTTAATTATATGTAAATTCCAACGTAGAAGAGCTCAAATAAAAGATCTTTTGATTATTTAAAAATGAATTTACAAATGATCTTCGATTATTGTTGATGACATGGATTTGAAGTTTAGATTACAATATTGTTAAAATAAACTTTAAAGCGTATCTTTTTACTGAGTTATTTGATTCCTTGATTCTTTATTTGGTTTTTATTTCTTTATTTATTTTTTCAATATTTTTCAGTTATTTATTTGGGGTTTCATGACCAAATTTCATTCTTATTACTCAATAAACATTAACTAATTTTGTTTTTAAACTGAATTCGTTTGTAGAAACAACAAAAGACATGGGAAAAGCTCTTGGGAAATATGTCGTTGTGTTCAACTGTTCAGATCAATTGGATTATCGCGGACTTGGGAGAATTTTCAAAGGTAAAAATTTGTAGCGAGTGATGCTGTATCACTATACAAACATTTCTGTGCACTGTATCTGTGCACTGTATCACTACATAAACATTTAAAAACGTCATTGTTTACATTGTTTTCTATAAATTGTGTTTCACATATTGTTATATCATCGGCAGATTTGTTTTTGTTTTTGAAAGTGTTACGCAATCTGAAAGCAGATTATATTTTCATTCTTCATTTTTGTTATGGTCTCGCGCAATCTGTCAGCAATCACATATGTATCGTTTGTTTCATTTGAAGGTCTTGCGCAATCTGGTAGTTGGGGTTGTTTTGATGAATTCAATCGTATTGATTTGCCCGTATTGTCTGTTGCTGCGCAGCAGATCTACGTTATTCTTTCTTGTAAAAAAGAAAGGAAAAAGCAATTTATTTTTACGGATGGAGATACTGTCAGCATGAATCCAGAGTTTGCACTTTTCTTGACCATGGTATGTATCTAATTCAATTTTTTTAGAGTGAGTGTAATCTAATTTTTTGCCATTTTTAAGTAATATCAAAATTTTTAGAAATTGCATTCATGATTGTGGAATTGGATTGCGCAATCTTAGATTAGTTTATTCGAAATTAGCAGAACAACATATTATTTTGTTAAAGGCAAAGCAAATGCAAACATTTTCAGTTAGTAATAGCCCATTTCACTGCAAAAATATAGTTAGGATAAATTTGTGTCCTCTTGTCAGTTTCATTTTTGTCTTCAAGAGATTAGGTTTGACAATCTCAAATCTTCACATAACCATCATTTTGACACAAATATTAGTAGAAGAATCAATCTAGTTGAGAAGAATCAAAAATGTGATTCCTCAGATATCTCAAAATTTATTCCACTACCAGAACATCGAGCAGTTGATTGTCTCTTTTGGCTTCAAATCATTGATTTTTCAGGGAGGGGGGGGGGACGCAGACAAAACTGAGTCTTCATTTCAAAATGTTTAACATCCAAAAAGTTTATTTCTTGGATTAACTTGCCTTGTTATGTGCTACCCCTGGCAAAATAAAAACTTGATTGTGATTAGAAACATGTGATTAGAAACTAACCAATGATTAGAAACATATCCGGAAACGAAAGGGTTAATTTCTCGAATTTTAAAAATGTTTTATTCTAGTGTTTTGTTTTTTGTGTTTTGTAATTTTTTTTTTCGTTTGGTAGAATCCTGGCTATGCTGGTCGACAGGAATTGCCAGAAAATTTGAAGATCCAATTTCGAACTGTAGCAATGATGGTTCCTGACCGGCAAATCATCATTCGTGTCAAGCTTGCAAGTTGTGGTTTTCAAGATAACATAAATCTTGCAAGAAAATTTTACACTCTTTACAAACTTTGCGAGGAACAACTTTCAAAACAGGTTAGTAAATATGCTACCAGCTCTTTTGATCCATTGTTTCATGTCAATTTCCAATTTTGAACTAGAATCTTAAAAGTTACCTTTTATGCTGTGTTTTTGGAATTTTTTATGCCATGTTTTGGAATTTTATGTCAATTATATATAGAACTTATTTGTTTTTATGTCCGTCATGTTTTTATTTTTTCAATTTATTTTCTTAGGTGCATTATGATTTTGGACTGAGAAACATTTTGTCTGTGCTGCGAACGTTAGGCCAAGCAAAGAGAGACAATCCTGATGACAGTGAAAACAAAATTGTCATGCGCGTTCTCAGAGACATGAATCTTTCAAAGCTGGTAAGATTTTCGTATTTATCTTTGATTTTTGTGGTTCATCTTCTCAGCTTCTCTGTTTTAAAATTTTGTGACAGCGCTTTCTATATATTGTGGCCCAAAATGATGTTTTCACGTTTGCAAGGCTGCTGTTGAGGAGCATTTGTTGTGATAGTTTTGTTTTTGCCTGAATTTGATTTAAGAGACATCAATGTCTTGTTTTATACCTTATTTGCCAATCTCAATCTCAATCTCAATCTCAATCATAATGATAACTGAGCTATGCTCAATGAAACCAAAAACAGAGGATTTCTTCTGCTGCAACGTTGCCTTTCCTTTAGTACCGCTCAGGGATTACATAACAAGGTATCAATTTTAAGGTAAAGCCTCTTACATCATCGTCAAGCAAAAAACAAAATTATCAAAACTAAAGCTCCTTCGTATCAGCCTTCCAAACGTGGGACATTTTTTGGAAAAATGCTACGTTATGACTTAGAAAAGGCCATTAACGTTCGTGTTCTTTCAGTATAGCTCAGGGATTACTTAGTTGATTTTAGCAAACAAGGTATCAAATTTTAAGGTGAAGCCTTTCGAACGACTAGATTCAATAAAACTTTAAAAAAACTGATTATCTCTAAATACTAATCAAAACCAATGTTACAACTTTACAACATTATTAAAACCATATGTATTTTTATAATCTTTATAATCTTCATAACTATTATCTTTTATATCATTCATAACTACTAACCATATTACATGCTCTTGCTGTTGCTGTTTGTGTTCAAACTTTTGTTAACAAATATTTATTATGATCTATAGTATTTAGATTTATTAGTATTATTATTTACGGCCTAAACCAGATAAACTTTGCTTCCGTTGGGTCGTGTAGAATGTAATTTTTATATCTAATTTTATTATATCCATTTATATATAAACTTTTTGCATTCTCAAAAAAAGTTAAGATAATGTTGATTTCGAATAAAAAGTATAACTCCTTCATAACGGCTTTGCAAACATTATTCGGGCCACCCTTTGCTACGTGATGTTCTATTTTTGTAGGTAGACGAAGATGAGCCTTTGTTCCTCAGTTTGATTAGTGATCTCTTCCCTGGTATTGTTTTGAGTAAGGCTGGATATCCTGAGCTGGAAGGTGCAATAAAACGACAAGCAGAAGAAGCCGGGCTCATAAACCATCCACAATGGGCTCTTAAACTCATTCAGGTTTGTTGAACTCATTCAGTTAGAATTTAAAATGGCATATATATTTTTTTTAAATATAGAATATATGTTGTTTTTGTTGACACATAGTATTGAGTGTGAACACAAGTTTAGTAAGCAAACCACACACAAGTTATGTTATGATGATTTGTTTGCCTTGGTGGACGTTTAAACGAATACGGTAAGAACCCACAAATAGGAACCTTGTTTTTTAAAGTTGACCCTGTTGAGTTGTTTTCATTTGCAGCAGGTTTCTCGCAGTGAATATTTGACAAAAAGCACATCGTGGCAAAGATAGCAATTGACGAATAACATAAAATAGACAAACTTTATACATTTTAAAATTTTTATTTTCAGAAATATTTCAGCCTGAAGTTTCTTATAAGTAACATTTTAGGCTATTGTTCTTTCTAAGGCTTCTTATTTGCTGGTTCTTGCTGCATATATATTTTATAATTAAAAGACATAGAACTTTGAAAAGCAAACTTCCAAAGATTCTTAATATTATGACGCTATTTGTAGCTTTTCGAAACTCAACGTGTTCGCCATGGCATGATGGCATTAGGCCCAAGCGGTGCAGGCAAAACGGAGTGCATTCACACTTTGATGAAAGCAATGACTGAATGCGGAACACCACACAAAGAATTTCGAATGAACCCAAAAGCCATCACAGCTCCTCAAATGTTTGGAAAACTTGACGTTGCAACTAATGATTGGACAGATGGAATATTTTCAACTCTTTGGAGGAAAACATTGCGAGCAAAAAAAGGTATTTACCATTTAATGCAGGTGTTTTTATTTACATTGTCCAGAACGTTTTAGGAGACTGCTAACCGTCCCACAATGAGCTGAGTTCAAGTATTATTAGTAGAAAGCCACTCACTCCTTATAAACTGTTGGCTATAGACCGGTTTCGCCCAATTTGCGAGGACCTGCGCGTAACCTTAGAGGCCATGGTGAGGCTGTGAGTGGTATTTTTAATAATTTTGGTAACTTTGGTTGCAATGCCTAATTTGATAATTTCTGAAATAACTTTAAATGTTTACCAGTAATTTTTTATGAAAAGGCTCAAGCAAATTATTCTATGTATTACTTCATGTATTTTAATGTGTGGAGCACCAAAGAAGGCGGAGTTGTAGTGATCTCAAACTTGGTTGTATTTTTGTTTAGATTAAAACGAATTTCATTGCAGGAGAAAGAATCTGGATTGTTCTCGATGGTCCAGTAGATGCAATCTGGATTGAAAATCTAAATTCGGTATTGGACGACAACAAAACATTAACTCTGGCAAACGGTGATCGAATTCCCATGTCTCCATCATGTAAAATTATATTTGAACCACATAATATTGACAATGCATCGCCTGCGACTGTTTCTAGAAATGGAATGGTGTACATGAGTTCATCTGCTCTTGATTGGAGACCAATTCTGCAGGTACAAGAAAGATTGTTTTGAAGATCATAAGATTTTTTTTGTTGCCTACTACAAATCTAATGTTTGCTATTTTGAAAAGTCCCCAAAATTCTATTTTGTCTTTTAATCTTATAAATTTAGCTTTCAGCAATCGTGGAAAAGCTCAAATTGATTTATTTAGAAATCATTGCTATCATCCTCACGTGAAAACAGATAACGCTACAGCTTAAATCAAAGGAGCCTCTTGGCAATGTACGAAGAAAATGTACTCAATTCTTCATACATAAAAACATACTTTTGAGCTATACTTTTAATCCTTGCACCCCTCCGGAAGGGTCATATGGCCAATTGATAAACAACATAAAATGTCATAGTTTCAGGAGGTAAACACTGGCAGAATTTTTTATTTTCATAGTAACTCTGAAATTTGTGACAACATCAAACGAAAAAAAAATAGATCTGATGATTATGCAGAACTGCATGATAACATGCATCAAAACAAGTTCGTTTATATAGACGATATATTTCACTGATTTCTACTAACTATAAGCTACTACAACAAATCATTTCACTTTTTGTCTACGTAAATGTGCAATAATAACCAAAATTGGTAACAAATTATAAAAATTATGACTTTAAAACCCGGTACAATAATGCGTTGTTGTTAAAATTTTATTCACTGATTGTAGTTTTTTAATTGATTAGCAATTGTAATCAGCATCAAATTATGAAGATATTTTTCCCCTTGTTTTCAGGCCTGGCTAAACAAACGACCAACCAGAGAAGCGGAAACATTGAATGTTTATTACGATCGATCATTCCAAGAAATTTATACTTTTTCCAAGGAGAACTTAATTCCAAAAATGGAATTATTGGAATGCAACTACATCGTCCAAGTAAGAAAATATGGCTCAACTTTAAAATATTTATTTTGGAAATTATGACTTGATTAATTTTTTTTATTAAGCTCGTTCTCGAAAAGGATTTTAATACTCCCCAAACAGGAGTCAAGATTCTTTTCAGATTTTGAATTTTTTCTCCCTGTAATATTGAATTTCTTCCCCAGACTCAAAGGAAAACATATACAAAATACCAAATATCTTTTTTTCTATGTTATTTCCTACTGAGTTGGTTACCTCTAAGAATTTACCTCTGTCCCTAAATTCGCAGTAAAGATTGAGGAGACCTATAAATTTTGACATAATGGCATTTAAAAAGGGACACTATTGGTATAAGGGTTTGATTTTGATTTCTGCTACAACGAGTGTCTGTCTTCAAAAGGAAGTTTTCTTTCAAATTGGCTCTTCTTTACGTTCCCTTCTTCTTCTTTATGTATCATTATGCCATTTAAATATAAATCTACATTATATTTTCTAAAAACAAAAACAAAAAAAGGATAAAATACTACAGACATGAATGATTTAATTACAATAGTTAAAATTGCATCTAAATTTATTATAAAACCACGTACTCCTAAACTAGAGTGGCAGGGATAGCATTAAAAGATTGAAAGACCTTGTTTCCATAATGGTCCCCTTAGAGGTTTTGTGGTGAAAGAAAATAAACGTTTTTCTTCAGAAATGGAAAATATTCATTTATGTTTTTGAAAAAAGGTAAATCTGTTATAATTGATAAATGGAAGCATCGTTTACATTTAACATAAAAATACTTTTGATTTTGTTTTAGTCAGTTAACCTACTGCAAGGACTTCTTCCCGACCCTGATGACGGAGTCAATCTTAAAGAAATCCATCTTGAACGGCTGTATGTGTTTTCAGTCATGTGGAGCATAGGTGCAATACTTGAATTGGATGACAGACTGAAATTAGAAGCTTTCATGCGTGATAATGTCGAATTGAATTTGCCTGTCATTGCTGAAGATTCTGGAGATACAATTTTTGAATTTTTTGTCTCTGACGCAGGTGATATTTTTATTTTATTTTGTATTTTATGTTTTGCTTTTGTTATTTTGGCACAGGTTTTGAGATCCATTTTTATTTGGGAGATTATCAAAGGTAAATAGCAAAAGTTTTATTTCAACTCGAATTTTTCTGATAATAAAGAATGCATTTTGATAACAAATTTATACAGCCTGATAACGTATTTATGTTAAAACAATTGAAAAATAATAGTGATGGTGTGCTTGAGAAAGAAAGCAAGAGGATATATCGTTGATTTTTTTGTTTATATGAAGAATTCTATCATTCTGAACTTTTCTAAGAACACTGTCATCTGAGGCTTTTGCTGATACGCTTTTCATTGTGTAATGGAAGCAACAGTTGACCTTACTAAAGCCTGGTTTCCATATAATCGTAAGTATCATAAGAGCATCGCCAATGAGTTGGCAATCGCATCTTTTACCTACAATCAAAGCTACACGCTACACGCGTCGGCGATGCTCTTACGATCCTTGGGATTTTACGGATGCCAAGCTAAAAATTTAATGTTTGAACGGAACCCATTTTTCAAAAAAGATAGTTTTTTCTGGACCCCATCTGGACTGATTTGTAATGGATTGAATTATGCATTAGATTATTCTTTAAAAGTTTTGAAATATTTTCATAGGTGATTGGGAGCATTGGAGTTCTAGAGTTGAAGAATACCATTACCCAAAAGATCATACACCAGACTATTTGTCAATTCTCGTTCCAAATGTGGATAATGTTAGGACTGATTTTCTCATCAATACAATTTCTAAACAGGGAAAGGTGATTGATTCTTTGCTTTATTTATTGTGTTTTAAGCATTAATAAATGGTATGCTTCCTACTTTATACAGTATTGCATACAATGTACCTTCTTTGCTTTGGAACATTGGTTAGACCAACTGTTATGTTGTTCTGCCCTTCTTTTGCAATACCGCGAGGAGATCTTCACGCTGGAGTTTTGGCTATACTTGGATTTACCAATATTTCAATAAGGTTCTAATCTAGATGTTCTCATATGTGTATTTTGACAAGGATCTTCCTAATGATCTCAACGAAAATACACTAGAGTTAACTTTACAGTTCATCCACAAAACTGGTCGGTTTGATATGGCTTAATTGAGATCATTTTTGAACATCGTTATGCACAACGCAACAACCAGTCCTTTTTTGTAACGCTTTTTAGTCTTACTTTTTCGCTTTGAAATCAGTGTGCCCATGTCACTATTGTTACAAAATTTGCCTCTGTTGCTTTTTATACAAACAATGCAAAAATGTGAAAAAATGTAATCATGATTGTTTTGATGGTGAAAGAAATACGCTGATAGTCTTTTGCTCCGTGGTATCGTCCTAATAGTATCGTGTACATTATTTCTTTATAAGAGCACACTTTATAAGAACATCGAGACTCGAATTGTCAAAACGATAAGAACATAGTAAGAACATGCTCAGCCTCAGAGCCAAGAGCAGCCTCTCAGCCAAGATTTCTAAACAAATCAATAAAGCAGTATAAAATTACGCATTCATACTTTTGCACTTACTTCACAAAATTTTGCACTTGTTGAAGAGTAACATAAATAACTGGCCACATCATAAATTGAGATAGAATTAAGGAAGAAACATCTGCGCAGAAATAAAAACAATATAAGAACATTTGAGCTTCGAATTCTTAAAAATTCTCGCCATTTGAGCCTCGCCAAACTTTATCTTGTTCTTATTAAAAAAAAAGAGTGCAATATTTTGTAAGGAGTGTTATCTATAGCTTGCACAGTAAATTGTTTGATGGAATATACGATATTGTTTGATGGAATATACGATATTGTTTGATGGAATATACGATATCATTATATTTGACGAAATTATCATTATCATACCAAAATAAGATTTCCTCTTCTTGTTTGTCTATTAGGCAGCATTGTTGATTGGAGAACAAGGCACGGCAAAAACGATCATGATTAAAAGTTCCATGAATAAATACGATCCTGAAAAACATCTCAGCAAAAGCTTCAATTTTTCATCTGCATCCACGCCGTTGATGTTTCAAGTTAGTTGAAAATATTTTAAATATATATATATATACCTATTATAAATAAATATCAGGTATTTTTATATGTTTTACTTATCTTTAATTAATTAAACAAAATAAAATTAATTATTATATTATAAATAATTGTTATTCTCATTAATTTATTAGTGCTGTCTTTTTGTTGCAAATATTGTATATAATTTTTCTTTCAGTTTCTTTCATTTCTTTAGCTTGGATAACAGAAGTCTGCTATTTATTTTTGCATATCTAATTCAATGAAACTTTTTTCATATAACATAATCAACTAAAGGACAATTGACTGTAAAAAAATTTAATCTTATGCGACCCAAGTAAGGTATTGCATAAATAAATATATAATAACATAAACTTGTGACCAAATAAACATATGATAAGGTAAACATGTGATTAAATAAACATATGATAAGATAAACATGTGACCAAATAAACATATGATAAGATAAATATATGATAACATAAATATATGATTACATAAGTATGATATAACCCGACTGGTTCCCTGCGTCAATTCAACTTGACAGCGTTTGCGTGAGAGTACTGGACGCCAGGGAATCGTTTTGTTTATTTTAAACCGCTTCCGTGGAGCCCAGGCTTCTTTGTCGAGAATGACGTCAGGGTTCCAGACTATGATATAACCATATAAAACGTTGTTAATTTGTTTATATTACAGCGAACAATTGAGAGTTTTGTTGACAAGCGAATTGGCAGCACATTTGGTCCACCGGCAGGAAAGAAAATGACTGTGTTTATCGATGACATAAACATGCCAGTGATCAACGAATGGAAAGATCAGGTATGTTCTCATGGAAATATATTGTATGTCATGCATCATGGGTAGAAATGTTTTTTGGTGCTTGCGACCAAACAAATTTTGCCTACAAATTTCCTGCAAGATCTTGGCAATTTAATATAGTAAAGAACATAATTTTCGACAAAATTCTGCAAGATTACTTTTTGAAAAAAATTCCTGTGACCATTGGTCACATGGCCAGGTGCTTTTCTTTGCCATCACATGCATCATCATGATTTTATTGCTAGAATACAAATCGGTATTCTGATATGACCCAAGAAAATAATTTATTACTCTGACGTTTTACATTGTATATCAGTTAACCATGTGGTCTTCCCTCGGGGAAAAGGCTCTTTCTTTTTAAATCTGCTTCAATATCCACTTTTCATGATTTCTTATTTCATAAATTTAACTAGTTGTTTTTACAAGATACGATAATTTTTTCACAACACTTTTATTGGACAATAAGAAATGCCTCATGACTGAAATTTTCAAAAGGGTCAAAACATGATAATTGCATTTGATGTCAATCGCCTCTTATACAGGTGACAAATGAAATTGTTCGGCAACTGATGGAAATGGGCGGATTTTACAATTTAGAGAAACCGGGGGATTTTACGAATATCGTGGACATTCAATTTTTGGCTGCAATGATACATCCCGGAGGCGGACGAAATGACGTTCCGGAACGACTGAAAAGACAATTCAGTGTATTCAATTGCACACTTCCAAGTAATGCTTCGATCGATAAAATCTTTGGTGAGTACTTTTTGATTATTTCTGGACGAAATTTCAACATAATTTCTCAACATATTTGATTTAAAATTACTTTCATTTCTTTGCGCGGAATGTTAGCTTTATACTTTTACTTATATTTTATATGCATTTCATATATTGGTGAATGGATGCCTATCTATCATATATATATTTATGCTTTATATACGTTGTACAAATTTTTAATATACAGCGAAGGTTTTCTTATCTAGAGTTGAACGAACCTCTGTACTCAAATTCGTTAACTCGAACTCTTGGCTAAATCGAACTGTTTTATATATCCCTTGAAAGCTTTCACTGTTAACTTAGCTTTGGTTATGTCAACAACTCACTATCTGGAACAACTTTTCATTCCCATTGAGAGTTCGAGATAGTGGGATTCAACAGTAATGTAATTTTTTTAGTGTCAAGTCAAGTTAAGCTAGCTTTACGAATGTTTATCCAAGCTAGCTACCATTTGCTTGGATCAAATAGGATTAAGCTTTTTCATACATATGTTATATTTTAGTTGATTGAATGCTATGTTAATGAAATTGAATTTAATAGAACTAGCTTCATCAGCAGTGCAATGCTTATTTAAAGTCATTGCAAAGTCGTTACTGCAAGAGATTACACACACAGCCTCAACAGCCTTGTCGTGCTTTTTAAAACGTTACGAGACGAGTTACAAAACAAATTAAAGACCCACTGTCATCCATCCTGCTTTGTGAGTAACATTTCCCAGGATGCCATAGTTTCAAGACTTTTAGATTATCTGAAAGTCAACTTGGGCCTAGCTTGCAGATATTTGCACTGGTGTAATAAAATGGAGGTGGAGGACAAAGTCGAAGGAAAAAAGAAGAAAAAAATAGAGCGCCCGAAACGTACAGAGGGCCGAAAGATTGTTAATTTTAACGATTCTACGTTTGAACTTTGAATTCAAAGAAAGAATAGTAATTCGTTTGCACTACCGCCGCCATTTTCCTGAACTTTTTTTACTTTTGAGCAAGCCGATGCTGGGTGACAGTGGGTCTTTAAACTGTATTTCTAGCATTGTCATTGTGCTTGTTTCACCCACGTTATGATCAGACGTGCATAAAAGTTTTTACTTGAAGAATTTTTGTGAAGGCGACACTGCTCTGAAACGGAAATTATGAAAGCGTGTTTTTGTAATCTTGTTTTTTTTTATTGTCATTTTTAATGTAAACAAATTATTTCTAAGCAAACCGTTTTTTTGTTAAGGTGTGATATGCGCTGGTCATTTTTGTACGGAGAGAGGATTCACAGCAAATATCAGAGAAATTTCTACAAATTTGGTTTCATGCACGAGAAGATTATGGCAACTGACAAAGGTTGAAATAATTAATTTTCTTAACCACTTTGATATTTTCTATTGTTAATTTTTTTCATGTAATGATGCAGAGTTTCGAATTTTTAATGATGGGCTATGAAAATATGTTTTTCTTCCTGGGAAAACTAGATTGGAAGGAAAAAAATTCCTGTAAATGTTTTCAGCTGTATGAAAAATCACAGGATGAAAAATAGAGATTCAGACCATAAACTTAACGAAATTTACTGGGAAAAACAGAGGCAAATTTTGTAACAATAGTGAAAATTTTACTATTGTTTCAAAATTTGCTGTAGTAATGATGTAGTAACTGCATCACGTGTTACTCGTGAAGTATTTCCGTTATCACGTGTTACTTGTGCAATATTTTAGAAATTATCTCGCGTGTGTAATTTGTTAACGAAAGTTTACACTTTTAAACATTTTCCTGAAAATCTCGTACTGCCTCATAAGAAATTCCACCCTTTTCCCTGTTCCCATACTTTTTCCTGTCTTGTAGCCGCTTTTTATTTACATTTTTCAAAGTTTACTCATTTCTAAATTGTTTTGGGTTTTCTTTCAGGTGAAAATGTTACCAACCCCTGCTAAATTTCACTACATATTTAACCTTCGAGATCTGTCACGCATATGGCAAGGAATGCTTCACGCTGAAAGCGATGTCTTCAATGACGAAAACGTTTTGATGGCATTATGGAAGCATGAAACAACTAGAGTAATAGCCGATCGTTTCACCGAGCAGTCAGACAGAGACTGGTTCAACAAGACCATGCTACGTGTTATTGAGGAGGAGCTTGGGGAAGATCTTATTGAGCCTTTGAAAGAAAATGCGTTTTTTGTTGATTTTCTCAGGTACTGTATTAAAAATATGCAGAAAATCAAGTTATTTTGTCAGTTATTTTAGTTATGTAGTTGACATCCGTTATCTCGTAGTCTTACGGGAAATTGAAATCTATTCGAGATAGAGCACCATCGAATTAACCGGCAGTGTTTCATACGAAAGTCTAGCGAAGGGAAATGAAAATTTGTTCGAAATAGCTAATGTTTGAGATCACGGACAGTCATGATAGTGGATGTGAACTGTATACCAACACAGGAAAATAGATAAAATTGTAGATGAAAATGAAAGTATATCCATATTATCTCTCTATCCATATTACCTTAATCTAGTTCCGCATGAGGTTAGACCAAGGAATTGAGCATGAATTTAAGTTATTATTTACTTTAGTTGTGACAGAATATTTAATTTAATTTCAGAGATGCAGATGAGCCAACAGGAGAAGAACCAGATGATGCAGATATGGAGAACCCAAAAATATACGAACCGGTATGTATACGCATTGACTTGCAAATATCCAAAAAGCAATAAATTGCAAATATCCAGGCATCTTTAGAGCTGTATCGTATTTTGTTGTAGTTTAGTTGCTTTGTTGGCTGTTGTTTTTAAAAATCACTGTCTTACAGTGACGATGATGATGACAAATAATATAACAAATGTCTCATTTTAATCTCCTCAAAACCACGAAACATACGACATTACAATTCTTGTATTTTGCTATGCATCAGCTGAAAACCAGAAACGAAAACATTTAGAAAGCCGAATACTCTTTCCTTAGTTGTTATTTATATTGTATTTATTGTAATTATTTTTGCTCGCTATCCAAATTAGTGTCAACGTGATGCAGAATTTTACTCTACACCTATCTCACAAATATTTGCATGTATTTATTCACCTCAAGCTAGCTCGTACAAATAGAAAATATTTTTCTGATATCATTAACAACATAAGGTGTTGATTTTGGGCATTTTGATAGATGATTTGTTGTTCGCTGTACCACGTAGAATACATGCGATCATTTCATGATGAATTACAAATAAGAAGCATCTTTTGTTTTAATTTCAGATCAAAGGCTGGAAAGAACTCCAAGAAAGGTTATCCATGTTTATGGATCAATTCAATGAATCGATTCGTGGTTCAAAAATGGATTTGGTTTTTTTCAAAGATGCTATGATTAATCTTATCAAGGTTTGTCAATATTTTTTCAAGATATTTTAAGATACCTCATAGTTTCTACCTTGTAGAAAATGTTCCGCAAAATTTAGGTTGTTTTATGTTTATTTTATTTTATTTTATTTTATTTTATTTTATTTTATTTTATTTTATTTTATTTTATTTTATTTTATTTTATT
>JAYJMH010009961.1:0-23851 GCA_036873815.1 Phacellophora camtschatica
CCTAAAAGCAAGTATTGGTTTTGTAGGAACTGCAGAAATAAGTATACCGCAAATCCTTAAATCAGCGTCCAGTTAATTCATTTGGGAAAATTGTTTTAATCTCACAAAAAATCTTTGATGATATTTTAAAAAAAATTTCCAGATAAATCCCACTTTGACACATAGTTTAATCTTTAGATGCAGACTTGCAACGTTTTTGACAGATGAGCTGAGTGATAACTGTATTTCTTTAATTTTTTGATGAACAAATATTGTTCTGTCACTTCTCGGTCCTTTGTGGTTTTTGGTCCAATGGTCAACCCCTGAAACAATAATTGCTAGTGCTCACAACGACCTTTGTGTTGGAATTTGAACACTGGTTTTTTAGAAATGGAGATCAGACATTAAAAAAAAAAATTGGTTTTAAAATAAGAAAGCAATTTTCTTAGACCGTCTGTGAAAATCTTAAACTGTGCAGATTTTGTCCCACCGTTTAAATGGGACGTTTGCCTCTTTCAGCCCCGGGGCATTTAACATAGTGCATGAAATTGCATGGAATTTCTATTTTCTCAGAATGATAAAAAATATATTTTAGACAAACATTGGTAAACAACATACAGGGAAGTTTCTTTGCGTCTTGCCCCCTAAAAAAATGTCAGTTGATGTCGTTTTAAAAAATGTCAGTTAATTTCAGTGATGCAGGCCATATTTCAAGGCACAAGTGATAACCAATTTGTGCAGTGGTAAATAAAATGTGTGCAGTAACAAACGAACTATTGTGCAGTGATAAATTTATTTCAATATAAAATTGCTAATACTAACAATAACATATCCAAAGGATATTTAATTATGACAAAAGTTTCATAACAACCTCGTAGTACATTTCTGCATATGATGTTAATGAAAATCTTGGCGTTTTCAGAAAGAGGTTGTTGTTGTTGAACAAGAGCATAGTTCAAAATATGGAGTTATTATATGTTATCGCTATAATGAGTGCTCCTTGGACTTACTACTCTCAAAATAACTGAAGTGAATTGTTTTTTAGGAGTGTGACATGTAATTTTAGGCCATACTTTGAGTCGCATACTCTCGTTAACAAATTTGCAATTTTGGCGGGAATCTTAACCTCTTTGAGGCGATTTTGGCGCAAAAGTTGTCCACCAAAATGCACTGCTTGAAATTTGGAAATTTTTTAAAAAGGAAGGAAGATGGGGGTTGATAAAAGAGGAATACATAGAGGTGCTTGTTTTGAATGTGATTGTGAGGAATATGAAATGCCAAACGTTGGGAATGATTGTGATTACTGTGGTTGTAAACCGCCAAAACACCCCGAGATAGGTCAGAAACGTGGTGCAACTGAGGACGCGACAGCAGGGGACACATTGCTCGGGGAAAAGAGAAGGAGGCTTCATGAAAATTTTGAAGCAAACACAGAGTTTTCACAAAAACACACGGATGGAAATAGTCACTTTGAGAATAATGAGGGCCTTGAAGATACTGGCAGCGGTGGTGAAATTGATAGTGAAAAAGGAAAACATTGACTCTTGAGCAGTTACTAAATACTGCAAGAGCATTGGAAGCAAGTGAAAAACAAGCTGGTAATATTGAAGGAGTCCAGGGAGCAGAGATGAACCAAGTAAGTTTTAAGCCACAAAATACCAAAGATCAAAGAAAAACTGGCAAAGAGGGTATGAAATGTTTTAGATGTGATCAAGTAGGACATCATCAAAAGGATCCAAACTGTCCAGGAAGAAATAAAGAATGTTTTAAATGTAACAAGAAAGGGCTATTTTTCAAAATGTTGTAAAACAAAAGTCTTCAAGCAACAACAAACTATTTAAGACATACCAAGGAAAAAGGCCAAATATTTACTTGTTAGATGCAAATGATAGCACAGATGATAAATACGCATTTACAGTATCAAATGGAAAGCTGCCAAAGATCTGCTTAGGAATTGGAGGAGTGCCAAACGTTGAAATGATTGTTGATTCAGGAGCATGTTGCAAAGTAATAGACAGGAAATTATGGGAGAAGCTCAAGAAGGAGAAAATTAACTGTGTATCAACAAAATGTACAAAACAGTTATATACATATGGAAGTAGTCAACCTCTTAAAGTTGCAGGATGCTTTGTTGCCAAAGTATCTTTTAAGGATGCCTCATTTGATGCTGAATTCACAGTGATAGAGGAGAAGGGACAAGCTTTATTAGGAAGAGACACTGCAATAAATTTAAGCGTGCTGAAAATAAATGATGGTGTGGAAATTAATTCAGTAGAAAGCAGTGCAATGAATGGGCAGAGTATCATTTCTGAAAATAAAGACTGTTTTGAAGGTCTCGGTAAATTGGAAGATTTTCAATTAGATATTCCAATAGACAAGACAATCAAACCAGTAGCATAACAAGTACGCAGAGTACCATTCAGTTTGAGGAGTCAAATTGAGAAGAAATTAGATGAGCTTGATAAGCTTGGTGTTATAGAGAAAGCTCAAGGTCCAACCCCATGGATTTCACCAGTTGTTGGCATTCCAAAGTAAAATGATGAGATTAGGTTATGTGTTGATATGTGGGAAGAAAACAGTGCAATCGTGAGGGTAAGGCATCCTATATCCACAGAAGAAGAAGTTCTGCATGAGTTCAATGGAAGTTCAGTTGTCAGTCAGCTTGATATAAAATGGGCATTTCACCAAGTAGAATTGAGTGAAAACTCAAGGCCTATCACAACATTCGTAACTCACAAAGGTCTTTGTCGTTATACGCGTTTGATGTTTGGAAATACCTGTGCGCCTGAAATGTATCAGAGGATTATTCAAGTTTTGCAAGGATGTGAAAGAGCAATCAATATTTTTGATGATATCATAGTACGTAGAGCTACAGTTAATGAGCACAACCAGAGATTACATCAATTGCTTCAGAGGATTAGAGAAAAGGACTTACGTTAAACAAGGATAAGTGTAAGTTCAATATGTCACAAGTAGAGTTTATGGGACATTTATTGTCTGCAAGATGAATAGGTCCATCGAAGGTAAAGGTTGAAGCAGTTCAGCAAGCAAGGCAACCAGAGTCAGCTTCAAAAGTTAGAAGTTTTCTAGGACTCGTGACTTACAGTGCACGATTTATTCCAGATCTATCAACCATTTCAGAGCCTTCAAGAAAGCTTACCAAGCAGGGAGAGAAGTTTAATTGGGGGCCAGAGCAAGAAAGTTCATTCAAAGAATTAAAGAGTAGGCTAGCTAAAGCTGAGACTTTAGGTTATTTTGATACAGATGCCAAGACAAAGCTAGTCACAGATGCAATTCCAGTAGGGTTAGGTGCAGTTTTAACCCAAGAGCAAAATGGAGAAAATAGAGTTATTTGTTATGCAAGTAGGAGTTTATCTGTAGCGGAGAAGAGATATTCTCAAACAGAGAAAGAGGCATAGTATGGGCATGTGAAAGATTCCACACGCATCTGTTTGGAATAGAATTTGAACTTCTTACAGATCACAAGCCATTGGAGTTTATTTATTCAAAGAAATCAAAGCCAAGTGCCAGAATTAGTAGATGGGTTTTGAGGTTACAACCCTACAGGTATACTGTTAAACACATACCTGGATAGTCAAATATTGCAGATTCATTGTTACGTCTGCAATCTTTGCAAGAGAGCAACCCCAGATCATTCACAGATACAGAAAAACATGTAAGATTTGTTGCTGTAAACGCTACCCTGATAGCTTTGACAACAAAAGAAATAGAACAAGCTTCAGCCACAGATGAGGAGTTATCAAATCTGAGAAAGAGTATTGGGCTAAATAGATGGCATGAGCTCAAGAATGAACAGTTTCTTTTAGTTAAAGAAGAGCTGTGTTTGATAGGCAAATTAGTTCTAAGGGGAACAAGAATAATAGTGCCACAAAAGTTAAGAGATTGGGTTCTGCAAATTGCACATGTAGGTCATCCTGGGATAGTTTGCATGAAGAGAAGGTTACGCTCAAAATGTCATTCATGTTAATTAGTTGGAAGACCACAACCACAAGAGCTTATGAAGAGTACAGAGTTACCACAAGGACCTTGGCAGCATATCTCAGCAAATTTGATGACACCAAGTTTACCATCAGGACATACTTTACTTGTTGTTGTTGACTATTACAGCAGATATTTTGAAGTTCACCTTCTAAAATCAACAACCACAGGTAAGGTTATTGCAAGTCTAAAGAAAATATTCCTGATACATGGATTGCCAAAAGAGATAACCACTGACAATGGTCCACAGTTTATTAGCGGAGAATTTGAAGATTATTTAGAAATGCAGGGCATAAAGCATAGAAAAGTTACACCACTATGGCCTCAAGCCAATGGGGAAATGGAAAGACAAAATAGATCATTACTAAAGAGATTAAAGATTTCACAGATAGAGAAAAGGGATTGGAAGGGTGAACTGTCCGCATATCTTACAATGTACCGGACAACGGAGTAAGCCCAGCAGAACTGTTGTTCAAAAGAAAGATCCGCACAAGATTGCCAGAGATTGATTATTATGACTATGATGATTTAGAGATGCGCAATAGAGATGAAGAGAGCAAACAAAGGAACAAGATTTATACAGACGAGAAACATAGAGCTCAAGAAACTGTAAAAGAGGGAGATAAGGTATTGTTGAGGCGGGAAAGAGTGAATAAACTTACGCCTACATTTCAGAGTCAACCATATGAAGTTAAATCCAAAGTCGGGAACAGTGTTTTAGTTCAGTCCCCAAAAGGGGTACAACATCAACGAAATGTGACCCATGTAAAGAAATATCAAGATAGAGAACAATCAGTCCTAGACCAAAGAGAACCAATCGTAATAGATCCAGAGGAACAGACTGTTTATTTACCCTGTGAAAGTTCAGATGAAAAAGATGATGAAAAAGGAAACAATGAAAAAGAACAATCAGAAACTATAGAGATACCTAGGGAGAGACCAGTCAGGACAAGAAGAGCACCTGCAAGATTCAAGGACTTTGACTTCACTTGGAAGTAACTTCTATAAGGAATGCCTTCTGTTTATATTAATTGTTTTGATCCAAAAGAAAAGGAGGGATGTTGTGTATTGAACTGAATTGTTTGTTGAATTATATTGTAATCAAAACGAGATTATGTTGTTGTAGTTGTTATTAACACTCCACTCCACTAACACTGTAATCTAACATTCCATTTTTTCCTTTTCCTCTCAAGCAGTATATATATGCAAGAAGCATATATAATAAATGCTTGCCCCAGACAGACTGAAAACCTGGTCATGCGCAGGCAATAACTTTGTCGACGGGTCATTGCAATAACTCGTCTACGCCAGCAGAGTAAAACTTAGTGTATACCCGGTGTATACCCGGCAATACAGAAGGTAGATAAATTGTCATTTGCTGTGCCAGGGACTGGGGTACGAAAATTTATTTCCTCTGTTTGCTGGGGCACGAAATTTTTCAAGGCTATTTTACTGGGGTGCAAAAATTTTTGGGTTATTTTTTGAAAAGCCTCCACCCCCTCCCCCCAATACTTAATGACCGCTCCCTAAACTTTCACAACTTCGTTCACCGATTGTGTGTTGTAATTAATCGATTTCAAACCAATTTTATATCTTATTTTTCGTCTTTGGAATTTTTAGTTTCATATCGCAAACATGGAACAGGTCACAAATTTGAACAACTTCAATTGACTATGTTCAAACACAGAATAAAAGGTTCCTTATTCGAAATTTGCAAAAAGAAAATAATCCCTTTCCTTTATTTTTATTTATATTATTTATATTTTTAGCTACAAAATAGCTCGATAACAAGAAAACGTTTTATTTTTATATACGTAAAATATATAAATTGTAAGTAGTTTTCGTTATTTAGCATTTTATTTACTTCTAAACTTTCTATTTGATGGCAAATAATCTTCATACTGCCCGTGAATAAGAGAGGTAATTAAATGCTATTAACCTTAGCAAAAAGTACTTTTGAATGTATTTTTTTTTAGCTTTGAGACTGCTGCAACTACGCAGACTCCACAAGATTGTAACACAGTCAAGGCGGACCTTCGGGCAGCGGTTCTAGGCATAATGTTTAGTTTGAGCGTAAGTTTGAATCTAAAATATTTTTTGTTTTGAAATTTCAGCGATTTTGTTTTACAATGAAAAACAACTTGTCTTGAGTAGAACTTTATTAGCCTGCGCGCAGACTTTACTTTTTTCTGCGGAGGAGGAGAGAGGAGAGACCCCCCTCTTCTCCTCCGCAGCAAGAAAGTAAAGTCTGTAAGCAGGCTAAACTTCATCTGATGAAGAGCAAAACCCGAAACATTTTAGTATCTAATATTATCGTATATTATTATCATGGCTATTCTGATTTAAAGCCTGCATGTTGTATGTGTCAGTTACAGTATTTGATTTTGCAATCCTACCTAAGAAGAAGCTCAGAAGGATGGAAAACTGAATGAACTTTGAGAGGCGCGGTTGGGAGTCAAGCGAACCCCGGTCACTCGAGTGAGACCAGAGGCAAATTTTATCGTTTTATATATCAGCATAAAAACAATTTCAAACCGTTATTTTTACAGATGGTATTTTTGATTGTTGGTTCGTTTGTTGAACGTAGAAGCAGAGCATGCACAAGTTGTTGTCATGGACGCCCAGGACCTGTCATGTGAGTAAGACAAAAAATAGTTAATACAAGGCCTTTAATTACACAATTTTAAAATACAGACAATCAGTTATAGACAATAGACGATTGATTTGAGACAGACAACTGATATGAGACCATAGACAATTGATTTGAGACAATGAACATTTGCTCGCTTCGAGACAACAGACAATTGAATTGAGACAATTAGCAATCGCTTGCTTTGAGACAATAGACGATCACTTTGAGACAATAAACAATCACTTTGAGACAATAAACAATACACAATTCCACTAAAGATAACCGAAGAGGTATTTTGACCAAGATGCCATGTTGAATTTGCTATTGATTTGAGACAATAGACAATCGCATTCAGACAATAGACATTAGATTTAAGACAATAAACAGTCGCTCGCATTGAGACAATAGACAATCGATTTGAGGCAAGAAACAATTGATTTGAGAAAAACTTCTTGTATATCCTTGTTGGATGTCTATTTGTCTGTTTGGAATTGCATTAGATGCTTTGCATTTTTGTTTTCTATTTACTATGGAAGGCAGAAAATCTGTGACTTACGAGTAGCATTTCATATCTAAATTACGCGTATCAATAAGTATTAATTTTATTATTTAATGTGTTGAATAATTATATAATTTTTTTCAGCCCATTAAACATGTTAGACAGTTACGAAAATCGATTTGGTAATGCTCTGGTATTTGGGTCTATGACGTCATACTGTTTGGCTGTCTTGTTTGGAAGTGCTGCAGATGTTTTGGGGTCCTCATGGGGCCAAATAATTGCTTCTTTGCCAGGATATGTTTCAAGTAAGATTTCTGTTACTATATTTATTATAAGTATTTTTGTAAGAGATACAGAAGTACAATATGTCTTTTATTGAAATCTCCCTAGCAGCGAGGTTGGACAATTACCATAAATATGGCAGTGGGAATGTTTTCACCAAAATGAATTTTGTTCGATGGTCGAATTTTGATAGACTTACACTGTTGCTCTGGATTTCAGAGCCTCAAAGAAAAATTGAATAAAAATACAAGTGAATGGTAACCTTTGCTCCCGGGGTGAATGGGTTAACTATGTTTTTGTTGAAATTGATTTTTGTTGCAATTCATTTCAATGTTGCTATTTCTAGTCGTGTTTAAAATATTGGTAACAGTTGTGATTGCTACCACTGCATACCCATTGTTTACATGCATGAGCACAAAACACAAACTGATTGGTTCCATTTTTGGATTGTTATATACCCTTATTTGGTAAGTGTATTTGTTATCACTTTGTTATTTGTTAGCAATGATTACAATTACCATTATTTCATTTATATAATACTAGTTAATACCAATTGTCGTTAAAAATAAGTAGCCTACCTGTACGATCGATAACAGCAATACTTAACTACAGGAATGTAGGAAGCTATTATTGTTTGAAGGGGCACTACTCTCGAGGGGGCACTTTTCTGTATAGTTTTTTTAGAAGGGGAAAGGGGTACATGTACCTTGAAAATAGCAACTTAGAGAGAAATTTGTGAATCTACCGTATTTTCTTCAATAAACGCCCAGGGCGTTTATATTTTCTAGTTTTTAGGGGGCGTTTATTGGAGAGGGCGCTTAATAATGAGGAGCGTTTATTAACAATGTAAAATTAAAAATAAATAAATACACTTAAGCATATCGATCTTGTCTGATCTCTACCATTTATAAACATGTTCAAGCCTTTTTCTGAGGTTCATTGTTTTAGGACCTACATCTAGGACAATATTCCAATAAACACCCTCTCAGAGGTGATTTTAGAGGAGGTGTTGGAACAGGGGCGTATAAAAGAGAAGAACGTTTTTTAACACTTTTGAAAAATTACACGGAGCGTTTGTTGGAGAGGGGCGTTTAAAAAAGAGGGGGCTTTAATTGGAGAGAATGCGGTACTTATTTTATAAGAAATTTTATTAAGAAATGAATTCGCGTTCGTTCATTCTACTTTAAATAACTTAACTTAGATGTTTTATACCTGTAAATATGCATAATATTTGCTTCTAGGCTTTGTGCATTCATTTTGAGGCAGTTCTTGTATTTTAGTATATGCTTGAACAAAAGCGGTTTAAATGAGGTATGTTGCAATTTGGGGTATTTCTTTAGCAAAGAGGGATTTTTTTGTTTGATATGGAGTGTCTTTGAGCTGGTTTTTATTTATATAAAGGTATTTTTATTCAAAAGGTGAACAATTTTTAATTCTTATCAACCTTATTTGACTATTGTCCAATGTCATGAAATTAATTATAATAATTATGATATTAATATTAATAATTTCTTATTTTCTTGAAATTTTTAGAAATTTATTGTGTTTGAATTGCTTGGAGAAATTCCACATTTCGTTTGTCTCTTTTTGTTGGTGATTAAATTTTCACATGCATTAGCTGGCGCAATTCGTAAAAGGTCAAGGGTAAGAAATACATTTTATTGCTTTTCTGAAAAGTATAGAAAGGTATAATAATGTTGTGCTTTCGAAAAAGTCACTATTATAGACTGTTCGTTCGATCCACGGATGCTTGCGACAAAGTAGAGATAAAATGAATAAAAAACAGAAACAACGAAAAAAAGCGATAAATTCAACGATATATTTTTATTACTATACTAATATTTCGCCCTGGCATACAGGGCCTCTTCAGAGCTAGCATATAAAAAGGTATTTTGCACTTTATCGAAGGAACCTAAATATATCTATTAAATGAATCATGACTGTGTTGATAGTTTTTGGTTCACAAAAATTAAGTGTTTCCTCGTGAAGCAACCTTACAAACATTTCCTCGTCAAAACATTTAATGTGCAGTGAAAAGCTGCACATAAATCTGTGGAAAATTCACTCAATTCGGAGAAGCTGGAAACATGCAGAACATTGTTTAGATTTTAATTTTTCCGAAAACCATCTAACAACAATATTGCATTGAAACCATAAAGTACCTACGCCATGTGTCTTTTTCTGAAAACTTTACATCTGAAAGTGCCCCTTTATAGAGGTTACCGCGTGCCCCTTTTCTCTTGGCCCTCACACCTCTGAGTTGCTTCCTACGTCTTTACCCCCCTTGTAGGCAAACTAAATACTATAAATCTATACCTATAAATCATACTAAATAAGGCATACCAACTAAATACTATTCATTCCGTGTATTTATCTGAAGTGATATCTGTGATATTTTACTTATAATCCACAAGATAAACATCTATATTTTAATACTTTATCAAGAACCTCACCGAGCTGATCAATAAATTTCCACGATTTTCTGATTTGGTTTTTACTATACGTTTTCATTACGAGTGACTATTTTTTGATGACATAATTTATGTAAACTGATTTATTTGTTTATTCTTTCATGCAGAGTAATTGTTTCCTTTACAAATTATTATCTACAGAAATGGACAGAAAAAGCAGAAAATGTTTATGATGATTTCAGAGACGGCTATATGTGTATGCACGTTAGAAATCTTTTGAAACCTGAAATGTAAGTTATGTCATTCGAATGTTACTGGTTACGACTACTTCGTTATATCTGCACCAAACAACGGCCACAATGCCTGTTTACATAGGTGAAATATCTCGTTTGCCTGCAGAAGCACGCATTATTTTCATCTCGTGTTCATATGAGAGTTTCATTCCTCGCCGAGTTGCCGGAACATTTTCACCTCACCTTGGCAAGACATCCCGCGAGATCCCGAGATATCCCGCGGTGCAGGGATGAAATTTCCCACGTAAACAAAAACAGCCGAAATATCTCACCCGAAATATCTCAGGATGATGGAAATTTGAAAGAAAGAAACTCAAAACACAAAAGGGCGCCAAAATTCATCCCGTCCCGGGTTGTGTCTCATATCCCGGCTCATGTAACCCGGATCTGTGTTGTGTCACGTGGAGCTCTGTAGCCATATTTCGTGCCAAGGTGGTGAGTCCATAGAAAGGTATTGGATCCAAAATAACAGACTTAAGAAACTTAAGAAACTTAAATTTTAGCATTGTTTAAAGAAAACTAACCATTACAGCTTAGAAAGGTAATTATAAGTGCTAATTTTGGGGGCTAAATAATTTCAGATGAAACAAAATGCACATGGAGTAATGCGTTAATACACATTGGAGATAATTCATTCAGCGAAATTTCAAATGCCAAAACAAAACTTGACATGCGTAGTTTACTGAGAGATAATTTTATACAGTGGAGTTATTCTTTTTCTAATTTCATAATCGATTTTTAGAAATGAGGAAGATGGTGCAAAGGAAACATTTAAGAAGAAAATCAGTAAAAAATTATACAAATGGAAACCAGGTTTATCTTTATTTTTTACATATTTAACCCTTTCATGCCCATATTTGTTTCCAAGCAGCAAGGAAATACTACCTAAGTGTTATTTCACACGGGCCGGTGATAGTTGACTTACTACAATCGTCGAGGTTCTCGTTATCGCTCTGAAATAGCTACAACTTATGCCATTTCCGAAGTCCAATTTCAAAATACCAATCAATATTGGTGTGGTAGTCTTCAATGGACGATATGGTCATTCACAGAATGTTACATAAAATTTCACGCCGACAGGTGAATCGTTATTAAACTTTATATTTGAGAGGAAGGGAAACAATAAATATTTGTGCCTTTTTCACCAGATAATTTTATGAACAGAACTTTTTCACTCCCTGATTTCTTTCAAATAAACAGGTAAATTTTACTTAAGTTTTAATTTTCAGGGAGTAACACAATAACACTTGAGGACTAAATGTTTATTAAAATTGTTCAAATGCACAGACAATTTTGTTCTCGCCACGCACCTGAAAATATGCCATTTTACGTTGTTTGGGAATATGTGGCCTCTCCAGGGGCGAAATGTCTAATTTTCGAATAAGTATAAAGAATATTTGAAGATATTTTTTTGTTGAAAAATGCCATGCTTCTCAGGTTGACGTTTTCAAAATACCCAATTATACTTATTACAAAAGTCGTTAGTTCGCTCTACTGCCTGATATTCCTCCGCTACACTAGACTGAAGTAAAAACAACAACAACAAATAGCGAAAGTACAGGGACCTTATGTAGTGAGTCTAATACTCAATGGCACTACAAAAGTGGACGCGTTGCATATCTATATCTATACAGTGAATTTTTGTCGTCAAATGCCTTACTTTTAGTTTTTTGTTGAGGGTTTGTTGTTGTTTGCATAAAATAAATAGCTTTTTAATTAGATTTTTTTTTCATAGAATTTAAGTATTCAACAAGAGTAGTATGTGCATTCACTGTATCTGGTATCACCATTTATGCGGTATGTATATACTTTGTTTTTTTTTATTTGTTGACCTTTCAAGTGACGAAGAATGTAGAAATGTTTGGACGTAAAAGAATATAGGAATACCTGGACATACTAGGTAGAAAGAATTGATATGAAAAATGTAGAAATGCTTGGACATATGAAGAATGAAGGAATGATTGGACATATGAAGAATGAGGGAATGTTTGGAAATAGGAAGAAAGAATTAATATGAAGAGTATAGAAATGTTCGAACATATATAGAATGAAGAGATCCTTCGTGCGTTTTTTGGGCCTACTTTCACCCATTTGAAAAGTTGTTGCGTATTTGTCGTGTAGCATATCTATTAACTTTGTCAATGGAAGCTTCGCGAATAAAGTTAACCATTTTTTTTTGTTGCTGGTCAAAAAACTGCAATTTCCAATGGCGAGCCACGGACTAGCTTTTGGAAGTTTAAAATTGGAAATCGCGGCTTTTTGCCACTCACAATAAATTGTGGCCTTTATTTCGGGAATTTTCTGTCGTGTATCCATAAAATCTGACTTCTGATAGGCCCGTGCATAAATGTATATTATTTAATATTCATATTTACTAATAATCAATTTAATGTTGATTTTTAGATGACCCTCTTCCTTCTTTATATTGCATGGATTCTTGTTGATGTTATTCTTGGTAACTGGGTCAAATCGAATGAATTTAAAGAGATCATAGACACAGTTGTAACATCATTCAAGCTCGATAAAGGTTTACTGTCGACAATACAAACTCAAGTACGAATTTGGGTTGGTAAGGTTTAGCTGCATTTTTCCTGAAATTATCATAGCATGCTTTGTAGAGTACCGTAAACGTAGATTATAAGCCCTTGGTTAATTGTAAATTGCAAATCAAATGTTTCAGCCTTTGTTTTGAATTAGCATGCCTTTACATTTCATAGCTGGCTGATCGACTTTATCCAATAGCATGGAATAGACTTTCCAAAAATACTCTGCACTCATTTAGAAATCTAAGGAAACATGCTATTTCGAATTTCGTTGGATGCCATAGAATTATCACTGATGGATAAGTTATATATCTAAGTCTAAGTTTATTTTTCGAGCATTTGCCTGCGTTACTTGTACGTCCTAATACCAAACAGGATTTTCAGAATAAGCCAGCAAACAGATTCACCCAGCATCAGCGTAATGATATCATCAGTGTAATGATAATGAGACACTCTATTGTGAATAACAACAAAAAACAAGCTTCTCGGATATTTAAATCATTAATAACAATTCAGGTATAAACACAGTTCATAAATAAAACTTTATTTGTCTCCGACTTTATTCAACAGACTAACATACTTAATTAGTATATTGTTCATTATTTATCATAATTTTCATAATTTATGTCTATATTTCATAATTTATTTTAATTTATAATACAGACCATAAATAAAATTTTATTTGCCTCCGACTTTATTCAACAGACTTGTATACTTAATTGGCATATTGTTCATTATCAATCATAATTTTCATAATTTATATTTTAGTATGTTTCTATGTGGGAATCACATTTGCATCTCTGAAGACTGTGCTTGTGTTTCTAAATATGCTCACGTGGTACAGGTGATTAGATCACGTGATATGTCACGTTAAATGCTTCATTTTAATCCGTATTTATAATTATCAAATCATGCTTTTATTTTTTAAAGGTAAGAAATACGTTCGATGCTCTATTGGCTTAGAAAATACTACTGGGTGGCCCAAGCAAATGTTCCCACGTTTGCAAAGCTTCTGTGAAGGAGCCTTGGTTTTGATAATTATGATTTTCCTTCACGTTTATGTATGTAAGAGACTTCGTCTTAAAGTCTGATTCCCAGTATGCCAAATTCTACGTTGATGATTTGCTCAAAGCCATAATGAAGTTTATTTGAGCAGATTGCAGCAACGGAAATCATCTATTTATAGTTTGATTGAGTAGATTTGGCCTATTATTGGGTAGATTTTGCCAAATAAGGTATCAAGCTATAAATTGAAGCTTCTTGTATCAAATTCAAGCAAAACAGAATTATCTAAACTAAGGCGTGTAAACAGCAGCTTCACAAAAGTTGGTATGTTTTTAGGCCACCTGGTAAATTCAAGCTACAATGTAAATACTATAACTCAACATAGTTTTTTACACAAATTAACATTCTAGTTCTAGTTACCTCTGATGTTTGATGAATACCTTATCATTCTTTTCTTGTGGATTTTGAGGAAAATTGAGCTTAAAATATAAATTGCGTGAAAACAGATTCATTTGTGTTTGTGTTAAGCATTCGCTTGTACTTGTTATTGAGAAAACGTGAAAAATTCACCAGTTTTTGTTTTTTTTTTCAACAAAATTGTTCACACTCATCCAATTTTTAACTCCTTAAATATTTTTGATCAAATGCAGAATTCAGAAAAGAACTAACCTTCTGACCAGTGGAAGGTTAAAGAACAAAGAAAACTTATATGCCACACCCAAATCACGCCTATTTTCTATTGTTTAATGAGAAAGGTTTCTAAAGATCAAACTTTACGCTTGGAGGAAGGTTAATCATTTTTCTGGACTCATGTCAAATGCTTCAGAACGAAGAATCAATTCTTTCATTCTTTTGAATTGCATGTATTACGTGTATTGCGAATTGCGTTTATTTTGAATTGCTGGTAGACAACAAAGCAAGGCCTAGATTGATATCTTTTGCAACCTTACGAAGTGATTATGTCTTTAAATTTA
The DNA here is from genome assembly GCA_036873815.1 of Phacellophora camtschatica. NCBI lineage: Eukaryota > Metazoa > Cnidaria > Scyphozoa > Semaeostomeae > Ulmaridae > Phacellophora > Phacellophora camtschatica. Next base: position 14,618 of record JAYJMH010009961.1, read on the forward strand.
TTTAGGCCTTTGCAGATTTCGTTTCTGTTTACTCATATTTTGTTGTTGTTTTTCTTAGAGGTCATATGATAAGATTGAGAAGAGGTGACAAATCATGGCTTCCATCAGCAATGCGAACACTTTCTGCATCGCCGGCATCGTTAGTGGTAAGATAATACAATATAAATGGCAATCTGTGACTATCTTTTCATGTGCAGATGCAAATACAGATGAATTTAATACCATTACAAGAAGCTATGCAATCTGAGCTCTTCTTAGGAGACATCCTAATTTTTTTATTGCTCATGCCTCGTTTATATTTATTAAGTTGGTAAAACAAGAAATATGTTCTTGAGTTTTATGATTAATGTCAAGTATACTATCAACAGACGGTGGTGAATGTTGTACGAAGGCTGATGGCACTTAGATTTCTGTATTTCTCTGGAATAGCATACATTGTTATTAATCTGAAACTTTGGGCCTAATTAGAAGATATTTTTTGTCCTTTTAGGCATCCAGCATGAAATACGCTGGATTTCAGGTGGCATATGTTGCATGGGGTATGTACTGCTCCTGTTTTCATTTACTGCATGTCATATAACTTATGGGGTATGTACTGCTCCTGTTTTCATTTACTGCATGTGGTATGTACTGCTCCTGTTTTCATTTACTGCATGTCATATAACTTAAAAATTAAGTTCAAATAAAAAAATATTATGGTTGCTATTTTCAAACATATCACATTGTCGAGCCACCCTAAAAGATAGACTTTCCTCTATTTCTTTCTTAATCCGAGAAAAGGAACTGAAGGAACTTGAGATAAGTGAATCCTCCTTCTCAATTTTTCTTCCAAAGTTCCTCCCTTTGTTGCTGGATTGAAAAGGCATTCTCAATTATCAATTTGAATGAAAAGAAATACCATACAGAAAAATACTGCCCAATAGCTTCTTCTCAAACATTTATTAATTTATCATTCCTGGCATTCTTCATTCCCATTGATAATATTGGCTGAGGCTGAGGCTCGGGACACTCCACAATTAAAGACAATAAATTTTTGCAAATATATATATCTTCATTGATGTATATTTCTATGTATAGTTTTTAAATTTTTAAATTTCTAATCGCAGGAAATATCATCTTTGCTCTCTTGGTTTGGTTGATATTTGGTTTTGCAACGTCATTCATTTTCTATCCACTTTTCACAGGGGGATCTTCCTTTGTTCTCAGACTTCTTTATAACGCATGGTAAGTGAAGAATCAATCATTCGATTTTTTCTTTTTGATATTTCTTTGTATACACTACATTAAAAATTTACGACACAAATAATGTTGCCTACAAACTGTTTTACAATACTACAAACCTACAAGGACGATTCCACTGGGAGATAAAACATTTTGTCTACTCCATGGCCATTGTATATAAGAGGTAAGCTGTATAAAACTACACGGTAACTACAACAAATCAAAAGAGAATATTCGAGAAGGGACTATCAGTTGTTGTAGTTGTTTTAATCAACCAGTTTTGTGGAAGTAACGTAACGTAACGTATCTCGAGGACTTTTCTCTTACATTTATTAAATATGGTCTATATTTGCATATTTAAATAATTTGTATATGAATGAATGAATGAGTAAATGAATGAAAGAATGACAGAATGAAAGAATGAATGAATAGACTGAATCACGTCATTTTCTATTCGAAATTCGAATAAAAAACTCCATGTTTTGAGACATACTTTTCGTTTTAAAGATTAGTTAATGAGTTACTTTGATTAACATTTTTACTGCTTTATTCATTGACATGATATCCTCTAGAAAAAAATAGTTGAACTTTTTGCAAGATTGTAACGAGTAAATGTTTTTCATTTTTAAGAAGAATGACAAGGAATTGTTTCTCTTGTTGTGTTTTTGAAACTTTCGTTTTGAAATATATTTTCTGTGTTTCAAAATTTTCTGTGTTTCAATGGTGGTTTAAAAGATTTTCTTTGCCTCTGCAGGCCTGCTATCGTTATTTCGTTTGCTGCCTCATATGCGCAACTTCTAACTGCAAAGTTTTGCTTTCTGCAACAACGTGGGGCAATCATTTCCATTGACAACAGGTGAAAAGCCAACAATTTATTCTGCATAATTAAATAATGTAATAAATTAGCAATTCAATTTTGATCAAATTGACAGTTGCCCAAATTAAAATTACTTTGAAGAAACAAGAAGAGATTTTATGAAATAAAGTATCCATATCACTACTGTTAAGTTTCATTATACACACCAACAATGTATAAACTTTCGGATATTGGTTATTGGCTGAATGTGCTTGCATACTCCATCTCCAGCACCGTGTCTTGGCAGTTCCTCATACCTCTCAGTCATGTGTGTGTCTACGCCTCGTTGTGGAACTTGAAACCCCTTATTTCAATTCAATTGAATTTCATTTGCAGAATACAATCTTACTACATGATATTGATACAAAAGAATAAAAAATTTGTATTCTACGCGACCTAAGGGAAGCAGAGCTTATCTAGCCTAGGCCACAAATTTAAATTTAAAAGACACACAACAGCTAAACTTAATACATATCTATGCTAATAGCTACAAAACCAAAGGTTCAACAGCGAGATACATAAAGTGTTAGTGAAAATTATTAGTGTGATTAGTATTGTTTATATGTTTGCCTAGTTATTTCAACCTTAAAACCTCTTTTTCCCCGGTTCCCCATTTCCTTGTTTCCTTAGCAATATGATTTATCATTTTAAAGAATTGATTTAACGCATTTCCTTGGAAGCCATGCAACTAAAAATGAAAAATACCACAAAGTTTTGCTTCAAACGTTGCACTTTTGTGGAATCAAATTCAGTCCAAATTTCAAAATTAAAATCGAGATCCAATCTAAATTAATCGCAAAAGCGACCAAGATTCGTCTTGGATTCAAACGTTAAGCTTGATTAATATTTAATTATTATGGCTACATGATTATTATTGTCCCAAGTCTATTTCGTGCAAAATCACAAATTTATATTTCTTATATATTTCTTATTTATATTTGGCACGAAAAAATAGATTTTGAGGCAAGTCTAACTAACATTGCATTGACTCGTGGCTTCAAACGATATTTTTCTTGAATTTAGTTCATATCAATTGAATTTGACTCGACTGCGACGTGTCAATTTGATAATCTTTTTCGTGTTAATTTTAATTTATTTGGGCTTCTATGAAAAGTGCGAAATAATTTATTTCCCATTTCTTTGTTCTTGCAGAAAAGCTTAAAATGTGTTTGTTATTAAGCAACTTTAAAATTTCGACCTTTAAAATAAACAACAGTGTTTCGTTGTTTACAGGAATGCTTTTCACATTACATCGTTATATATGTTCTTTTTCAACATTTTTCTTGGATTGGTTTCCTGTTTATTGCGGATCATTAAAGCATTGGTCATCGGAGTTGTTTTTCTGGAAAGAATTCAAAAAAGTTTGCTACCTAGAGCGTTTGAGAAAATGGATCCAGGTTGGTTTAATTTCGAATCAATCTATAGTATCTGTCAGTCTACCAGTCTAGTTATTTGTGAGCAGATGTACGCACACCGTACAGACTGCAAATAGGCCAAGCTGGGCTCGCGAGGATAATGTTTTTGAATTCTTGATATAATCATTGTGAACTATCTTGGGGAGGGTGGGTAGTAATCATACTCAATAAAACAACTATCGACGTGTAAGCTTTCAGAGCCTCGTTATCATACTTATATACTGCTCCTCTTCCATTTACGCGTGCAAGCCTACACCCATGCATGTTTTCCTTACTTCCTAACAATACATTTCACAAAATAAAGACGCTTTTACGTTTTCTCTCTTATGATGCCAAATAAAAATTAATTGAAATAATTTTTTCTTTGATGGTCGTCAAACAATATTTTGGAGGAGGCCTAGACCAACAATTGTTGGGGGGAGGGCTTAATTCCCCTCCCGCTGTTCTAATGGCACTGTGCTTTAAGTATATTAAATAATTTCATTTTGACACAATCTAATAATGCAATCCAATTTTTGCATGTGTACCTTTTGCTTAAGTTTGTTTATTATTCATTGAGTGATTTCATCCGTTCTAATTATTTATAAATTGCAATTTTTTAATTTGTTGACAGGATATAATGCATACGTTGGCTATGTTCTGATTGAGCATACTCATGCGAACCCTGTTCTTTGTGTTTTCTTCTATTTACTCACTGAGCATGCGCGGAAGTCACACCAGAATCGTCCAGTTTATGGTATGAAATTTTGTCATATTTTTATTTACAAATTGTTTTGGTCATTAATTTATCAAAAGTTAAGAAATTATGAAATTCGAATTTTATGAAAGATAGAATAGTTTATTTATTACTGATGTAAATTTTCGGAATTTTTGTATGATAAACGCATGAAAACCAGAAATATAGTTTTGTTCTCTTTCTCTTCTTCTTTTAGTATGTTTTACGAATTAAATAAATTATTATTTTAGTTTTTATCTTTCTTACCTTGAAGCCATTTTCAAACTGTTTTACTTATTTTACTTTGTAACGTCCCATACACTTTCTCGAGGTTTTTAACAGCGAAAATAAGGAATTTTTTAGCATAGTTTTCATTTATGTGTTTTTACAAGGCTGACCCCAGATATTTTTGGAGGAGGTGTGAAGATGATTTTGCGAATAGAATCCAAAATTTACCGAGTTGTACCAAGTAAATGCTGTTTCGTGTTTCAAAGGGGTTCTCACACCCCGCCACATCCCTATACGCACGAGGCCAGCCCTGTACTTTTCCTTACTAACGCTTGCTTACTTTTTTGTTTATTAGCTTCGATTGAGAATACTCAATCAATGAACTGCATTGGAGTGTCTGGAATTGAAAAAGAAAACACAAAATATAACAGATGGAGGATCGTACGAAACAGATGGAATCTCGCCTATACGCTTGTTAAAAACCCATCTCTTGCAAAATACAGGAAAGGTGAGGACAATATGAGCGAACGAGTTAGTAATTGTGATCCAAGTGAGACACTTAATAGCATAATTGAGTTACCAATGCTTAAAGTGACGGACAGTGCTGGAATGGAAGAAGAAAAAATGATGAAAAACGAAATTAGATGAAAGTTGAAAAATCAGTTAAAACTCATAAACTATGATTCATAGAAATTTAAGTTGGTAAAACCACATTGGAAAACATTTTTCCAAGGGAACACACTTTTATAATCTGGGTTTATGTATAAATGTTTTTTTCTCAAAGTTAAATCATTCTTTCAGTTTTCTGCGTGATTTAAAATACCTGCATGTTTTCTGATGAGTTTCTGTGACTTCGTTTATTCTAAGCGATTCGTATTGTTTTCAAAAAGCACTAGATTTGAGAAACATCTGTAATTAATAACAGCTCTAATTTAGTAGAAATTGATGGCCTAACTAAAATGGGGAACGAAGATCGAAGCAACGAAATAAACATGGCAAAGGAATAGAGCTTGTTAGAATGCTCTGGGAAATTCTAGTTTAACTGCACCATATGGTAACCAATACTGGGTAGAGTACAGTTTAGTCGTGCCAGAAAAGTTACTAATTTCATAATATGATGTCGAACTGCACAACGTTCTTCTTATCTTTTATAAAGCAAACCCCTCCAATGCAGCTAAGCCCACTAGTCATCGACATAAACAAACTTCCATTTAAGGGGAACATGCAGCATTGGCGGGGAACATGCAGCTACTGTAAGTACGAAAACATAGAACAAACACGAGGGAAATACTACAACATTGAATAAAAACAACAGTAAAGTGTATTTTTCAAAATAATATACATAACAACATTAACACACATGGTTGTCAGTGTAAAATTTTAGTTAACGATTTTCAAAATGTAAAGTTTGACCCTTAGCTGCTACTATATTGTAACTGTTACGAAGTAGGTATTTTCTGAAGGGATATCTCTGGAGAAAAAGTGTTTAATGCTGTTTTTAGATTCTTTACAACATTCATGGTTTTGATATTTCGTGATCCCATTCCCCCGTTCAATTTCCCGGTTACATTTCCTATTTTAGAGGGCAACTTGCATTCATTCCTGCGTATTCAAGAAAGATTTTGATTTTGGAAAAGATTTGGTATGAATACTATATTTCAACTCGATTAGCTGAAATATGAACAAAGATTAAAAACAAGGAAATAACAAGGTTTTGTTAGGGTTTCCTAAAAGTTTTACTTATACTTTGGCTTTTGGTGTACACTCTTTGGTGTAACACTATTTTGTTATAAGAACACACTTTATAAGAACATCAATGCTCGAATTATCAAAAATTAAGATTTATTGAAGAATAAACGTAAGCGAAAACTCTTCAATAAATGACACAAATAACGCCAAACTACTCGGAGTAACAATAGACAATCAACTGAAATTTGACGATCACTGCAGGGTAAAAGTTCTGCAAAGAAGCAGGGAAAAAAGTGAATGTATCAGCTCGAGTAGCCGCATATATGAACGAAAGATGAAATCTTTTATATTATCATTTTTCAACTATTGCCCCCTAGTTTGGATGTTCTGTAGTAGAAAGAGCAAAAACAATATAAATAAAATACACGACAGAGCATTGAGAATAGCCTACAAAGATTACTAATAAATTTTTGAAAAATTACTAACCAAAAGTAATATATTTCCTCATGTCAGAAATCTGCAAGCTCTTGCAATTGAGATCTATAAAACATTAAACAGTCTAAATCCGACATTTATGAATGAAATATTTTCTATAAATGATCTTCCCTATCAGTTAAGACAACCCCAGTTCTCAAAAATGAAACTAAAATACAAAGTTTATGGATTCAACACCGAATAAAAAATCTGCAATAATTTATTTGCACTTGTGACTTGTGTAAAACATACACCCAAAATGTTGGCTACGTATGATACAGTCAATTATTATTATTATATCTTAAATTCGTCATATTCAATCTACGTCATTTTATATTTATATATTTTATATTCTAGTTGGTATAAATTAGCTGCATAGTATTATTATTTTAATATTAGTTTAGCTATGTATAAAAAACCAACTATAAAGAAAGAAAAGAAAAAAATATGCTTAGCCTCAAATCGCTCAAAACCAACATTTTAAAAAATATCAACACCGTAATTGGCATAAGGAACCAAGAAAAAAATGTTGATGGTCGGCGGGGTGGAGGACAAGACAAAATAGCGAGTGCGCAGGAGCTCACAGAGACAACAACAACTCATTTTGAACATTACAAAAACATAAGTTTTTTGCTGGTAAAGGAGTGAACATTTTTGCATTCAATCCAAAGGATGCCTGCAACAGTTTCTCCTTTGGTTGCTACAAAGCAGTTTCTTCTGGTAATAAATGCTCTGATAAATCATAAATATGTCAACGTCACTACAGATCCTACAAAGCTTGGAGAAGCCGTTGAATTCGTTTTTGGAAATGTTAAAGAAATGGGACGAATTGTCAACTCAACTGGACTCACAGTACAGTATGTTAATGAAACTCTGAGATCGTTGTATGGGTGTGTAAATTCAACAATTTCAAAAGGAGGACCTGCTGTAGGTGCGTGGGATTGGTGAGTGTGAGTTGGTAAACTGTTCTTCACCTTGTGACCTTCATATATGTATGGCGTCAAGGGGGGGGGGGGTGTGTAGGTAAACAAGTAGCATCTGTGGGGCCTCTCCTCGATCATGTCATCAGGTGTGGATAACTTATGGCTGTCCAACGATTCAACGAAGAAGATTGAATAATAGTCAATATTCGCTGACGCGTTCTGTTTTCGGTTGGCAATCTTGCAAAATGATTATTCGTCACAACTAACCAAATAGTGTAGCTAGTTAATGCCAAAAATTGTGCAGCAAATATAATGTGAATGCTGCGAATACAGTAAGAGCCCCCGCCAATTAGAAACTGACTTATAAGAAACCACACAGGCTGATTTTTTGCAAAAATTTACAAAATATTTTTGAAAATTGGTTAAAAGAGTTAATTTAGATAATGAAAATTATTTCAGATAATAGAGGAGCATTGCTATGATTTTCCTGTCACATTATTGGCAGCATGCATCAATCAGCCAAACTCTATTTAACTTCACAAAATGTTAAGGTTTCTTATTTGCAGGTTCCTTGTAGTATGATAAGTCAATGGAAGACTTTGATTCAAATACCATTAACTATTCATTGCATTGACAGCAAATAATCAAAACAAATTCAAGTTATATCCAATCATATGCAAAGGCTTAATGAACATAAGCTTTAAATAATATTGCTTTTCTATTGCTTTTCTAAACCATAATATAGCTTTTCTTGGCATTAACAGATAAATTTTTGGCATTAACATTTGGTAATGAAATGCCCAGTATTGTTCTGGCAGTTTTGTAACCCTTGGGGTTGTAGATAGTAATAAGAAGTCATCCACATGCATTCTCAGAAAAACAATTCAATAAACTATCAAATAAAAAATGGAAAATGGAAATAAAAAATAGAACAAAATCATCAATTAAAAGTGATATGATGAGTAATGGGACAAAACTTAGATTCATTAAAAATGGTCCATTTTGTATAAAAAAATATATAAAATATGCATGGGCAAGAACTATTGAAACTAAAACTAAACATGGTAGAATTAAAAGCAAACTACAAAGGAAGTATGAGAATGTTCTGTGCAGAAGGTGTGGAGTACATGATAAATAAATGGAACATGCTGTATATGGAAATGCCCTAGATTCTCAGAAAACATGCCGGAAAGGAATAGTCTGATGAAAAACCCAAAAGAATTTAATAAATTATAAAAAATTGTTGAATCATTCATATTATGAACAAATTTAATCTTGCTTACCTACTGCATTTAGGTAGAGTAGCTGCTCCGAAATGGAGACATGGTATATTATTATTATTTATCATGCAAAAGATGGCTAAAATTAAAATCATCTAAACATACCTAGGGTCACACAAATCTCTAATTACGGACTTGATATCATCAACAAAAAAATTGTTAATAAAAACAATGTTTTACAACCTTGTTTTAGTCCTAAATGAGATATTTCAGTTAAGTTTCATGCGTTGGTTAACTGGTTTTTACATTGACAACAGTCATTTGCAGAAGTAACTTTTAAAATTTGTAATTCTCTGTTGCATCAGAAAATCATCAGTGACTAGTTCTTCACTGCAATATTTTCTTCATTTGAAATTAGAACAGCATGGAATGCAGCCCGAGAATTTGCACAAACAATTCAAAATATTGCGCAAATGTCGAGGGAAAACAGATT
>JAYJMH010009972.1:0-11376 GCA_036873815.1 Phacellophora camtschatica
AAACAGTTTCACACTTTTTAATAAAATAAGATGTAATAGAAGTTCTGCAGCAAACTTCATTAAAATACCAGTATTTCCTAAACACAAAATACAGTATATCAAAACAGCATTTAAAAGTTTATCTTTTAAAATTTTGCCAAATGTCTACCAAATGTATTGCCCTGACTGCCCCGCCCCCTTCCTCTTGTTATTATTGATTAAAAGCCAAGGCATATCATGTTCATGGCATACTTAATTTTTTATCGAAAGACCAGTGATCTTTCCAATAGATCACTGAACAATGAACTACCCTGGGAACCCAATGACACGAGACGAGAAATCTCGGGGTCATTGACATAGCACGTACGCATTAAAATGTCGAAAAATATACCCCTCCCTCCCCCTTGTACGCATGCATACTTTTTACGGACACCTCCCTCTTGCGTACGTACTTTTTTGCAACTCCCCCTTTATTTTGCAAAATATTTCTGAGATTCTGATACTGAAATTATACGTATATAATAATTTGCATTTTATTTTAGTAACTAATATCAATAAGCGTTATCCTAAGCTTGCGGAAAACTACTTTAATCGGAGAAACTTTCGCGAGGGAACGTTTCGCCGATTTAAAAGACGTAAAAAGTGCAAATATATTTTGTTTGTATGTTACGTACTTCACCTTGCAGAAACCCCTCCCCCTCACACGCAAATATGTACGCTTTTTAGGGTGCCACCCTTCCCCCTTTGTGCGTACGTACTATGTGAATGACCCCCTCGCAAATTAAGCCATCCCCACAAACGAATGTTTTAATATAACTTTGCAAAATGATGTTTATCAAGAAAGTGCACTCTTTAAGTATCTCTTTTTATTTTGGGGTGTATTTACTCTCGGTGGACTTTATGTCAGAGAGTTTTTGTGTTTTACTCGGTTTCTGACGAGAAGCTGCTTTGAAATTTTACCTGAATGTCTTTGTTATCTCAAAAATGGTACCTAGCCTCACCATGAGATTTGTTTCATCAATGGAGAATTCCTGAACTTTCATAAAATCGTATCGGCTATGTCAGAAAAATAGGAGATCGTGTTTATTTTTCGAATAAGGTCATGTTGGTTTTATGTCGATTTTATAGGCCAATTTATTTTATGCTCATTTCATTCAAAAACAAAAACAGCAACAAGGTTTTTCGCGCCATTTTGAAATTGATCCTCTTATCTATTTCGTTTTGAAAACGAGGTTGTGCGCGCATAAAAAACTTTTTCCGTAAACAACGTGAATGCCATATTTTTTGGGAGATAATTGAGGACATTACTTCATACCGCTTCGTGCCCAAAGAAATGTATTTGAAAAGGGAATACCCTGGTACCTACCTCGCTTTTCTGCTTTCTTGTTGTCTTATTTGAAACATCAAGATCTCATGTCAAGATTCGATTGAATCTCAAGAGATTCAAACCAACAAAGCGAATTTGAAGATCGAAAAAAAATAACGAAAGTAGCATTTAATTCTACATTAATTAAAGATATATCAACGTTAGTATATTTTTTTAATTAACTTTGTCAAAATGGATAAGATAAGATTTTATGTGTACATAAATTTGGGGGTGAAAGGGCGAATGACTGTAATATTCTGCTATTGTCTTTCAATTGTCATCCCATCCTCATCCTCAAGTTTTCATTTTGGTTCTTTACGGCACTGGAATATCAATGACGCAAGTTGATGGATGATACTTTCAGATATTGCTCTTCTCGAATAGAGAGTGACGTTGTTAGTGGGGTCAAAATAATTGACGTTGTTTTTGTTGGCTGAATAAAAATAGTTTTAAAAAAATTTGTTTTGCTAAAATACATCAATGAACGTTACGTGGGATTATGGATGAAATAAGATATAGTTTTGGGTATTGTGTGGGGTTCATCAGTGGCGCAGACAAGAGGGGCCAGCGACCCAGTGATCGTAAACGATTTCCTTCGTTAGCCTAATCTGTGGTTATGAGGGCAAGGTAAAGAGATGGATATTTAGATTTGTTTTGCTAGTTTTGCATCTACTAAATTTGTAAGGAGGTGTCAGGATCACGAATCACGGGAAAAATATGTTTAATTTCACGTTTAAAAAATACAGCTTTTTCTTCGCTTTCTACGTTGCTGTAATTTCATCGGTGTTCTTTGCTTCCGCCGCGGAAGCTGTGTGGAAATTGGGGGATTATTTTTCTGAAGAAAATAAAGAACAAATGTTTGTCAAAATGGATTTAAGATAAAATTTTATGTGTACATAAATTTGGGGGTAAAAGGGCGAAGGACTGTAATATTCTGCTATTGTCTTTTAATGATTGTGGGGTTGAAGCCCCATCCTCAAGTTATCATTTTGGCTCTTTACGGCAATGGAATATCAATGACGCAAGTTGATGGATGATACTTTTAGATATTGCTCTTCTCAAATAAAAAGTGACATTGTCAGTGAGGTCAAAATAATTGACTACAGCCCCCCCCCTAGCCCCCGCTTTCTACGGTGCTGTAATTTCATCGGTGGTCAGTGCTTGTGGCTCGGAAGCTATGTGCAAATTGGGGGCTTATTGTTCTGAGGAAAATAGAGAACAAATGTTTTATTAATCAATTGTTTTAAATCGCCATTGTCCTTGAAATTATTGGGGACACCAGCCTCCCGTTTCCGATGGGTGCTGGTGTTTTAATGAAAATGCTATTCTAATTTGAATTAGTATAATCTCGCCAAATAATTCGTGTTCTTAATTAATTTCTTTTGTGTCTGACACTGTGGGTTTAAATTAAATCGTTCTTTTCGTATTAAATTATTTTTTGTGTTTAATAAATTTTCTTTAATTCTTTTTATAGCTTCACTTTCCCCGGCATTCCTTCGCAGTATTACGGAAAATAGCGGAAAAATAATAATTTGATGCAAAACAAATTTTTTAATATAATATCGCGGAAAAATATAATTTGATTCATTGAAAAGTAAAAATTTAGTGTAAAAATAGGTCTGGTTTTCCTGTGGCAAATGTTTTAATGCCAAATATATCTGGCAAAAATGTTTACTCTGGATTGGGGGGAAGGCATCGTGTGTAATGGATGGACGAACAACATCAATGTTCTATTTCCGCAGCTCGCAGCTGCAAAGAGGATAAGCTCTGTTGACCTGACACCTTTTCTATTTTCTCATATTGGTGCATTTGACACCTTAATGTTTATTAAATCTTCGTTATGACTTGATTTTGAAGGTGGCCAAATGCAAGGATTCACCAAAACGGTTCACGTGTAAATAGTCACAAATATCCTTTTGCTTTTAGTGTTGCGTTGTGATTATTTTAGCATTTTGTCTCGTTATTGACATTTCTTTGAAATTCTTGCGTATTAGCATAATGGTTTATTTGCAGAGAAAAATGACAAAGGTCGTGTCAAAAGTCGAGGTTCATGGATAAGAGCCAATATTAGGAGAATTGCTGTTCAAAGAGGAAGACGTGCGACAAAAGGTAGAGTCAAAATTTTGTATAACTTTGTTGTTTTTCATTCTATTTATATGGAGGTAGAATTTATCTGATAAAACTTGCAGCAATCAATGTTTTGTATATCTATTCAGTTTCTGATTGACACTATATCTTGGAAGATATCATGGCTACAATTGTCGTTCTAACAAATTCAGTTTCACGTTTCACCACCCATACTCAGCACACACCACACAGCATGACAGCATGCATTTTTACTATAAAGCTGAGACCGTGCAGTAGGTTTTTATTCATTCATTTTAACGTTGTGATTAATGATAGTTCAAAAATATAGTAGAATGAAAACACAAACCCAAAATTTAAGATGGTGTAATTATAAAATGCTGTAATTATGAAATCGGAAAACCTTTTGAGTCCAGAAGCAGATCCAGACCGGTTTCAGCGGTTTGAAAAACTGATCAGAAAAAACATTATCTTTGGAAAAACCAAAGTAAAGGGCGTGGCTGCTAAAAAAATTTCCCGGCCACCACTTTTCAAAATAAAATCAGTCGCCATGTTGTGCTGGATCCGCTTCTGGAGTTAGGCCGGTTTTGGAAAATCCAGTTTATATATGATATTTTTCAATACCCCGGAGGGCGGTACCACCTAGCATAATGGGTAGGGAGTGCGTCTTATATTTTGGGTCTGTGATTTCGATTTGATAATATATTTTGGGGTCTCAAAATCGTTTCATCAAAACAGAATTTTCTTTTAGAGTCAGCCAAGATATCCTCGGACACTCCCCCTGGGTTTAAATATAAAAAAAAATTATACAAACTAGAATGTATCTTCAGTTAAATTTTTTCTCATTGACATATTTTAATTCAAATAGATGCGTTTTTTCCTAAATTTTTCTTATTTCCTCGCGAAGTGTCATTGCTTTTTCATATATATTATTGTAACATTCATTTTTAAAATTATTTTGAATATACTCTAAATTGTAAATATATACTAATTGTAAATTTATGTTATATAATATTTATTTTAAATAGGTTTTTAAATAGAGGGCCCCTGAAATTGAAGTGAAAAACTGAAACGAAAATTGCTGTGGAAATAGAAAAAGAAATTATGCCAGCAACTCAATTTCAATTTGCAATAAACGCCTCCCTCTCTTAAATATCGCCCTTCAATTAAGGCGGCCTTCTGAATTCATAAGCGCCGCGCAAAATTCATAATAAGTTTAATAAAAGCATCAAGGAAAATACGGAATCGTCAAGGAAAATAAAAAACTAGGATCTCAGACATTTAAAAAAATAATTATTTATTTAAAAAATAGCCAAAATCTTACAGAAATTACCTTAACTCCTACCAAACGTATTTTTTGCAGTTATTTACTTATATTGTGCTGGTATTGGGATTGCTATCAGAAAATAAAAACAATTTTAAAATAGGATAAGAACCCGCCACCATACTGTGCCGCCAATGTTTTGCTGATGTATGCTATCAGTAATGTGATTTTCATCATTGAAGTAACTCTTTTAATCAATTTTCGAAAATAGTTTATACATTTTTGTTAAAAAGCCAGCCAATTGTTTCTTATAATTCAATTTCTTAGTGGCGGATTATTTTGTAGAGAAATCATTACTCTCGATTACCCTTTATTCAGAAGAACCATAAACGATTGCAACAGTGTGTTTTGGAGGTATGACACAAATGCATCGAGCTGTGGCGCTTTGCTGAGAAACGAAAATGATTCTTAATGATACAGTCATTTGATACTTGATATTGATATTCACGTACTTTGTAGATAAGTCATTACTCTCGATTGGTCTTTATTGAGAAAAACCATAAACGATTTTTTCGAGGTATGGAGCAAATGCGTCAAGCTCTGACGTCTCTTGGAATAAAAGTGACTCTGAATGAAATTGTTCTTCGATTTTCAATATTACGATTGACGTCATTTGTTGACAAGTCATTACCCTGGAATTATCTTTATTCAGAAAAACCATACCTAATTTAATGTGCAGTGATCACCAATTTTCTGTAGTAAACAATGTGAAACTGCACAGTGATAAACAGTACAAATGTGCCACGCTTCTCCACAGCGTCTTTTTTAAGGAGAAATTTCTCTTTTTTCCTGCGAAGGATTTTTTCCCCAACCTGCGAAGGAGCTACAACTTTCATGAAGTTTGGTGCTATGTATATTAGTTATTTATGATTTTGGGTGCTGTGCATATTAGTTAAAGTGTATATGCGAAACAAATATTATTTAAAAATTTCTATCAGGGGTAAAATCTAACGGGGGTGAAATAAAATTTAAAAAGACGCTGGGAAGGAGCGTGTGTCAAAAAGGACACAGTAAAAAAACAATCAGCATGTTGTAGGAACAACATTACTCATCTTTTAAAACGTATGCTTGGTCACGATAAAGGAAATTAATTTCTATATTTTCATAGAGACATGTGAGATTCTTTCAGGACAAAAATGTTAGTGACTGTGTCTTTTTTATTATTGTGTCCTTTCTGACAGGCCTGTCTTGTGAAACAGTTGCGCCTTTGCTGTGAAACATTTTATGCGCCTACTGAATGTTGTTCGTACAACCAGTGCTGATTGAATTCTCGTGACTGTGTTTCACTGTCTCGCATAAAATCATGAAAAGCATCGCAGCGAAGTAGAAAAATCTTTTTTGAAAAATTAAAAAATTCTTCCTTCGCAGGTGGGGGAGAAAGTTTTTCACAGGAAAAAAGAAATTCCTCCTTTAAAAAAAGACGCTGCGGAGGAGAGTGGCAAATGTGCAGTGACAAATTCTCTGTAGAAAACATCCTATTTTGGGAGAAAATATTCAATTTGATTCAACTTTTTTCATAAAAATACCTTTTAACTACATATTAAAAAAGCAGTATTTCTATGCGACCCAAGGAAAGCAGAGCTTAATAAACCTGGGATGCTAACGTAAAATCTAAGTAAAAAGTAATACGTAAACAGTTTTACAATGAGATTATAATTATAATTACATGATATAGTGAGTTAACGGAAATCGAGATCAAAAATTATAAATATTATGATGCAAAAAATTCAGAATTGTAGATTTCAAACATTCAATGATGATATTAGACTTGATATCGAGATGAGATTGATTTTTAATATGAAATAGTTTTAATGTTTGGGCAAAGGTTGTTCCGGATACTTGCGCCTTTGTTTTTTGTTATTTTTTGTTAATATCTTGGGAGTGTTTAATCATAGTCATTAGAATATTTTCTATTGACTACGATAAAATGCATTATTTTGGCAATTTTCGTTTTATATGAACAAAAAAGATTTTTTTTTATTCTTTCTTTAAAGTTGGTTTACATCATAGCTAAACGAATACTAAAACGAATATCATGCAGCTAATTTATATCAACTAGTATATAAGATATGAAATACAATAATGGTTGAATATACAAATTTATTTTAAAAATATGATAATGGTGAGTGACTGTATCATACGTAGCCAGCATTTTGGATATAGATTTTAAACAAGTCACAAGTGCAACTAAAGGATTTTACGTCTTTTCTTCGGCTTTTGAAAATATTTAATTTGGAGGACTTTTTGTGTTTTCTGGAAAGGAGCACCAAATTATTGCTAAGGATTCTTTTTTGAAGGCGTGGTCGCATTTCAAGCCAATATGGTAAGCGAAATTTCCTCCGGAGACTACCCCTGAACCCTCTATAATTTTCCTTTCCAGTTGATATGTGCAATGATGAAAAATCTTCTTTTAATTTGGTATGAGAAAAACCCCACGCGATTCACCACTTTATTTATATTAGGTAGTATGAATGTTGTTGCTTAGATATGCGCAACTTCTCGCAATACGACGATGGTTATAACGATTTTCGTTATTTAGTTACTTACTTACAAATAACTACATTGATCCCAGGGGGGGGGGCACATTGTGGTGACCATCAATACCATTTACCTGGGATAGGGGCGTATCAGAAGAATGCAAGCCCCTTGAGCAATGTGTACACCCTTTGTTTGATTTTTATGCTATTTTTTAAAATGTTTATTCATAATTTTTGTAGTTTGTTTTTTTACGTACACATATTTACATTTCTAAATTCCGTTGTGGTGACCACTGACTGAATATAATGCATTCAGAGACTGACCAGCGCAAGAATATGGAGCCAAAGAACGAGTATCGTTTTTTATGTATAGTATAGCTTGCCTATGGAGCAATATGGACACCTTTGTTTTGATTTTTATGCTATTTGTTACACTTTATGTATGACTTTTTGCAGTTTGTTCCCTCTGTGTTTTCGTGATCTGTGATGGTTTTTCCCCCTCTTGTTTCCACTGCTTCCCTACAGTTT
The DNA here is from genome assembly GCA_036873815.1 of Phacellophora camtschatica. Lineage (NCBI taxonomy): Eukaryota > Metazoa > Cnidaria > Scyphozoa > Semaeostomeae > Ulmaridae > Phacellophora > Phacellophora camtschatica. The sequence goes on from JAYJMH010009972.1 coordinate 7,760, forward strand.
GGATTACACCTTTTTTTATAAGAAACTCACTGGTAAAACCTATGAAAATTTAAGAATCTTTTACTAGTGAATTAAAAATTGCTAAAAAACCTTTAGAAGTTTTAGTGAAGATTACATAATGCTTAATGATTTTAATGGTGGACATGATGTTAGATGATTGATTCAGCGAAGACTTTTATGCAGTACAATATATACCCAGTTTTGTAATGCTTTTGTTGGAAAAAGGAATGCATAGTAAAAAGCGGATTTTTTTCATATACGATTAAGAAACTTTTAAGAATCTTTTACTTGTAAAACTTGGTCAAAAATGGTTCAAAATTCAGAAACTTTCACTAGTGGAGCCTTGGCTAGGTTTCTTATAAAAAAGCGTGTAGTAGCTATAGATCAACATTGAATACCTAGTTAATTTGCAAACGATACCCCAAAGTTTATGATCATACCAAAAATTATACCCTAAAATACCCTAAGAGGTTACCCCCAGGCAATTCCTTCTGATTTATTTAATTTAAATATATACGTATAGATAGATATAAGAATTAATGGCAGCGAAGACTCTCTTTCGCGAGGCTGCTCCGTATGCGCATAAAAAGCCTCGCAGCGACGGAGCAACTGTTTCACAAGATAGGACACACAGTAAAGAGCACGTTGTACGAACAACATTGGTCGTGTTTTTAAGAACCCATGATGAAACCCTAAAATAAAACTAGAATGCCACTATTCTTAACGTAGTATATACATTTGATCCTTGTTGGTACGGTCATGGAAATCATTTTTGAAAAAGTTTGAAAACGCCATAGAAAGTTGAACTCAATGTTAGGATCATATGTCTATTTCTATTTTTGTTTTATCTTCCCTGTTTAAACTGTGTAAGCTACTTTAACTTCAAAGCAATTAGAATTTATCTAAGTGCTCAGATTTCAGGCAAGGCTTCTTTTTTTGTTTCTTCAAAGCGTAAATACAGACCACGGGTTTAGGAGAAATTGGAAGTGAATTTATAAAATAAAATGTGACTCACATCGTATTTTGCTATGTCCCTGCATCAATTATGCATCAACCCTAACGAACACGGTTGCTCTAAAATGCCAAAAACGCTGCACGATGTAACGTGCATGGGTGGCCAAACGATTCAACATCGTAATGAAACAATGTTGCATGAAATGTTGCACCGCTAGGCTGATGCTTTGGAATTCCAACGATTACCAGCCTTAAAATTTAGTCACACCTTGAAATCTCATTTCTCGTGTAGCGAGTTTTCACCACAAAGGCTAATAAAAGGCAGATGAAAAATACGAAGTATTCGAACGAAAGGCCACGAAAGGTAGGATCTCCTCACCTCTTAGCTCAAAGCCTGGAATGTGGGATGATTTATAAACCCATAAACAATCCATGAAGAGAATACTTTAATAACTTAGTAAAAATTAGATAAATTAGAATAAATTGGATAAATTAGTATAAATTAGTATAAATTAGATGTAAATTTGTAATGTGTGTGCTAATATTTTATAGAAATAGTTTCTCCAATATTATCTTGTCGGTGGAACAAGTCTTTTTTAATTTAAAATGTCAGATGTAACATTGCTCAAAATAGATAACCATTCCATGTTGATTTTGCGAAATGTGTCTTCTTTACAAAGGCTAAAACGAAACATTGCAAGCTTTTTTCATACAATTTGTAAAAATTGATTCGTTTAGGTGCATGACCTTCCAGCTAAATGACCTCTTTTAGCCAGGGTAATTTCGAGAAACAACAGGCGATTCATGTCTCTATAGTAAAAATATTCTATATCTTAACTATTCGGTGCCGCAAAATTAGAAGATTTGGATCCATAACTTAAGCAATCATTTAAATCATCCTATTTTAGGCAAAGATCTCAAGTTAAGCCAGTTTCTCTTCAGCCGATTAATTTTGTGAATATAGATATGTATGGCAATGTAGTGCAGTCTTATCCCATTATCCAGCTCAATAAAAACAAATTCTCGATTTATTGTTTTAGATCTATTAATCTCGTGGTTGAAAGTTAAGTAAAGCAACGAGAAGGCCAGGACAACAGACATTAAAAAAGTGGAAAAGGGTGAGTTTCTCTTTTTGTTGACGTATTTGTGTTTGGCGGGTTGCTTACTGCAAGCAGGAGACGCCCAGGACACACGCAGGCGAAAGCTTGCGTTATTCAGTTTTTTCGTTCTTCCCTAGCCTAATTTTGGAGTATTCCACTATTCATGTCGCTTAATCACGTCGCTTAATCTTATTGTTACCTAAATGTGGAAAAGCTAGAATAATCTCTGGACAAGATGTTTTTTTTTCAGTTTCCAACTCGTAGAAAAATTGTACCAAACGTAAATTTTGTGCAGTTTCAATTAACTTGATTCGAATGTTTCTCCCACTTTTGGCACATATATTTTCTTGCTGTTACCTTAATGTGGACGATATATAATAATCTCTGGACAAGCTGTTTTTTGAGTTTTCAACTCATAGAAGTATTGCACCAAAGTAAATTTTCTGCAGCTTTCAATTAACTTCATTCGACTGTCTCTCCCACTTTTGGCACATATATTTTCATACGGTTACCTTAATGCGGACAAGATATAATAATCTCTGGACAAGATGTTATTCAGTTTTTGACTAGCAGAAAAATCTTCTCATAGCAAAATTGTAAAAATTAAGTTAAGCCTTCCCGTAATAAATTTACACAGAGATTCCTATTTCCTTTTTAAAGTTCCCTAAAGTTATGTCCGGAAATTTCCACAAAACTTGAAAAAGGCTTTCAATGCTCTCTTTATCCCCATTAAAAATATAGAATGCCCCCCTGTTCCAGTCAAAAAAATTCTACGTTCCCTTGGAAGGCATCTGTAGGGTCATGTCATAACTTTTTAAACAATGTTATCTTTCAACTTTCTTGCCAATGGAAATGACAAAAACATTCAGAATTATGGTTCTTTGTTTAGAATCCGTTATCTGGAAGTGTCCGCTGTTGAAACTTTGTTTTTAACGGTCAAACCGGGGTCACCCGGAGCCCCGGAGTCAATTCTGGATTAACCATTACCAAAGAAACAAATATTTTGAAAGGAAAGGAATACATTGAAACCAATACACCCAGCAAAGATACACGACACTTCACACCGTTGTTTCCTTTAGTTTCGTTGCTTTGGTCAAAGCATTGTTGTTTTTATTAACTTTCAAAAGCAATGATGAACAATTTATTTGCGATGAAAATACCCGAGGCGTAGGTTAAAAGGTTTAAAATCAATGTTTATGAAATCGAGAAAAAGAATTTTGACTGGTGAGATTGGGATAATTGGTTATTTTGCATGTTACAGAGAAATTTTTCGGGAAAATGAATTGTGTTCGAAAAATTAAGATAGCAAGGTAAGCTGATTTTTAAAACAGTCTGTTAACAACACTAACACCGATATAAATTTGTTACTATAGTCAAAACATTGTTTTGTTGCACGTACCTTTGAAATGTAGGCTGATGCTTTATTGGTAGGTAAAATGCTGTGATGGTAAATTAATGGGGGGGGGGGGGGGGGAACAGGCAATTTTTATTAAACCAACTTTAATTTTTTCATTTCATTTCAATTCTTTTAGGATATTAACCCATTTAAATTATTTAAATTTT
>JAYJMH010009972.1:11386-23840 GCA_036873815.1 Phacellophora camtschatica
CCCCCCCCCCCCCCCCCCCCCCCCCCCCCACCGGCAATTGTGATTATACCAACTTGAATTTTTTCATTTCATGACAATTCTTTTAGGAGAGTAACCCATTTCAATTCTTCTAGGAGAGTAATTTTGATTATATACCATTCTAATTTTGATTATATATGCCATTCCCTCGATATGGCATTCCCTCGATATATTGAGTACGAATTATACTTGGATCCAATATGGAGTAAACAACCATACAATAAGTTTCACTGAATTGTTTCTTTTACGAATGGATACTACCAAATGTCAGCTCTGAACACGAGCAATGCAGACACTGTTATTTTGTTATAAAAAATAAGTATTTTTTAATTCTGCGGAGGAAGTTTTTACCTTGGCGGAGGAAGGGGATTTTAATTTTACGTCTGCGGAGGAGGAGCATCTGCAGGGGGAAATGTGCAACAGACGTAAAATTAAAACCTGCCTCCTCCGTAGAATTAAAAACCTCTCCCTCCGCAGAATTTAAAAAGATTTTTTTTATAACAAAGTGTCTGCATTTCTAATGCTTTGAAATTCTTCGAGAAAGGCTTTATTTAGCAATTGTCAGCTTTGTTTACACTTTTGCTTGGCTTGTGTTATAACACATTCATTTTTAGAAAGAAGAATTAAGCATGACGCTTTTGCCGAAAAGCATTGAGGGAGGCAATGCAAATCTGAAAAAATCCTATGGATGTGTTTCTTTATTTGACATCTTAGTTCATAATCCAAATTTACATTGTCGAAAGACAACGGGTGTAATGGGCTCATGTAACGAAAAAATTGATCTCCCAAATCCCAAATACACTTCGCAAAACTCGTAAAAAGAAGGTCGAGACATGAAGAACAACACAGTATTTTTCAACAGCATTAAATGCAGCTTTTCAGAAAAGGGGAGAAGTATTCACGCACTAATTTGACTATTCCCCGCCCCCTTTGCAGGCAAAAAAAAATTATACATGTTTAATTTGCTGTTATGGGAACAGCAATCGTTATTTGGAGTAAATCTAATCAATATTTGGTAATACGGTCCTTTTCCGTTGTCATACTTGTGATGCAATCAAGTGATATGCCTCGCCAGGGTGATTTTTTCTCTCTTCGCTTTGTTTAAATGTTGGTTTACAGGCGTTGCTATTTATAAGATATAATTAATTAATTTACACAAACTTTATGTTTTTACTAACAACATATAATCAAAAGAACAAGACAATAATCAAATTTCCAACATGGCCTCTGTGAACTAAGGATGACGAAATAACACAAGCTAAATATAACCAACATTTGAGATATACCTTGCACAAGTTTTAACAGGGAAGTGATATGTAAACTTGTTTGAGTTTTTGCTTAAATATTGCCACATTTTCTGCCATTCTAATCTCAATTGGTAATTATTCCACATCTGACAACATCTATTTGATATTGTTTCTGTACCATGCAATACTGTATGCGGGGTTTTGGATGTTAGTTTTTCATTTCTAATGTTAGCTATATCTGGGTACAGAGAATTTAAATATATTTGTCAGGATTTGTATTGTGCTTGGTTTTATACATTTCGATTGCAAGCAATTTTAAATTGTATTAATGAACAGAATTAAACTGAATTTGAGATAAATTTGATCATATGGTGAGATGATATTGTGATGATCAACAAACGGAGATAAGGTGGAGGAAAGAAAATGAGACGGAGGAGGAAAGAGAAAAAAACGTTCTCTATTATCAGTTCCATTAGCGTCTTAGAATTGATAAAAGAAAACAAGTCTAGTGATAATACAAATTGAATATCACAAAAACTACATCTACTATCCAAAAAGTTTTGAAAACGTATCCGAAATGCTTTGAATTAACGCCCCTTCTTTAAATGTCCTTTTCCATTAAACGCCCCCTTTAAAAGACAAAAATTTAATAAGTGACGATAAAACGGCAAGAAACTGTTTCTTAATTGTTTCAAGAAAATAGCGATAACATTAAATTTATAGCAATAAATATCATGCCATTGTAACAATCAGTTTTCATCGGTAACATGGCGTCTCATCTCATCGGTAACATCGGTAACATGGGGTCTCATCTCATCGGTAACATCGGTAACATGGCGTCTCATCTCATCGGTAACATCGGTAACATTCAAGTTTCCATAATTCAATGCGGCCCCGTTTACATATATCGAATGCCGAATAGTATCGGAGCGGTGTGACTTTCGTGTCAGATAAGGGTGCTGTTTACATTATGCCATCCCATGAGCTATCCAATGCACGTGAAAATCCCTCTGCTTTGTAGGTGAAATGGAAATCCCTCCGGCATGGTTCTGATATAATGTAAACGGTGCTATCTGATACGCTCCGCTCCACTCTGAAACCTCAAAGTCAAAAGATTTTGTAGGGCCATCCATCGCCAGTTGTCACCTTGTTTGACAGGCACTTCTGCGAAGCACCAGCACCGTGGGCATGCTCAACTATTAGCTAAGTCTACCAGGTAGTAAATACTAACCCTCTGATGAAAGGCAATCTGAGGCGTGGCGCTCCGGTAGCCAACTGGTATACTGTAAGGGCCTGATAAAGGGAAACAATTCTTGACTGGGCAAGAAGAAATAATCATTTCAATAAGCTTTACTTGGTTTTGACATGCGTCAGGTGTCTAAACCGCAAAGAAATTGTCCCGTCTAGCGATTATGCGAGAAAAATACATCGTGGTTGAGCGGGAACCCGCTTGACATTATACTTGCTTCAAATCTATTTCGTTTCTTTAATCTGATGCTTTTGCATTGCCTATTATCAGGAAACTTCGTTCGCACACCGTCAATGAAATAATAAAAATAGACACATCAAAAATGGTCTATAGCTAAATTGATTAACGGTCAGGCTCCCATTTGCCTCACGGAAATGTTTTCAAAACTGACTGAGAATTAGAGAGAATCACGAAATACTCGTACTGATTTATAGAAGTTCCTTTGAGAAAATCCACTTTTCAAAAATGCTTTTCGCATAAAGGTGCAACATTATGGAAAAATATCAGTGTGCAGATTAAACTATCTCCAACAATTAAGAAGTTTAAAAAAAATATTTCAAAACTTTATTGACTTAAGTGATTTAAGTGATTATCTCTTTCACTATGTAAATATATGTACTATAGACATTTAGTTTTTAACAAATTTTGTAAATTATATATTTATTTTTCTTTCTAAAGTTTTTCCACGACCCCCTAAAATCCGGTCCTCGGGACCAACGGAACTGCCGTATTTAAAGAATATATAATGAAATTAAATTAAATCAGTAAAAAATATGTAACTGCGGAGAAAAATGCTCTGCGGAGGAGATACTTTAGTAAAATTTCGTTACTATTTTCCTTCGCAGTGACAAATTTTTTTAAAAGAAAAACACAACAGGCAAAAACAGGGCTGTGCGGGCATTAGCCGACGCAACTTTTAGACTTTTTAATTGCGTGCACGTGAAAATCCAACTTTTCAGTGCGTGAATATGTGAAACGCTAAAATATTGTGCGTGAATGCGTGAATCGTAACCTCTATGGGCTGCTTCACAGTGTTTGCGTTCAGAAATTCAATTCAATAGCCACAAAGAGCTTGTCTGAATAATACTAAATTAATTGATTAATACCATCTGTTGAAAGTAACATGAAATAATGGAGCAAAAGTGAGATTTATTAAAGAAGGCTCATTGGAGGATAAAAGATTACATTAAACCAGACCAGAGATTTGGTTATTATATTATAGGTTTGGTTTCTAAAAAGATGGTCATTTTTGGTAGATTTTTAGTCGCGGAAGCGTTTTGTGACACGTAGAAATGACACGTACCGTAGTCAGCTATGCCAAGAATATATCTTATGGGGATAGGCGGCATAATTTTTTGATGGAAGGAAAAAAGTCCACAAAGATACTTTTGTATTTTATATTACTAAATATTTTTACGGGGAAAACTATTCCACGGTTGAAGCTGCAATGGATTGAAGCCGCTTGAATTTGTTTTAAACTTCCTCCTGAATTTGAGTCGAACGTCCAGTCCCGGCTAAATCACACTGTTTTGCATATCCCTCCCAGGGGGACAGTACCATCTAACTTGAAAAGAGGGTGTGTAAAAAAGAAATCTTGAGCAGACCCAAAAATAAATGGAACGAAAATTCAAGCCCAAAATTATAATAGTATGGCGCATGTTATTATGCAATTTGCTGCCTACGACATGCTTTTCTTAACATTTCTATGCTATTTCTTATTTCAAATTTTTAGAGCCCAAAATGTATTTATTAACGATAAATGTTTCAAAACAAAAATGTATTATCGAAATGAAATCCCAGACCCAAAAATATAGGGCACGCCCCCCTAAAAAAGTGTTGAATTAGCTTCAGTTATTTTAAATACTCTCTGCCTCAGACAATTTTTCAATCGCCGTGGAAGTTCGAGCATTGTTGGAAATATGGGGTTTTAACTATCTCTTTCTGCTCACTTAAAAAAGGGAAAAGTGGGAGACTACTCTTCTTTGCTTTTCCTCTTCCAGCTAACCTTTCCACTGACTTTACGAAGATTTTACCATTAAAAATTTAAAATATAGAATTGAGCACTCGAGTATCAAGACATGGTTTTCTCATTTAAGTCATAGGGTTTTGATAACGTAATTAGATTTTGTTTGAAACAAACCTACAATTGACATAAACAAATCTTCTATGAAAAGATTATGTAAAATGTTTTTCTTTTTGTGCTTCACTACTCATATTGACCATGTTACTTCAACATTGATTGATTAAAAACGATTACGAAAAAGCCACAAAATAAAAGGATCATGAATGAGGTATTCTTTGTTTTGTGATAAGAATATGTTTCATCGTCATATACATTCAAATATGGGGATGCAAATTTTGATACATTACAGTAAAACACCCCCCAACAACAACCACCTCCAAACAGCGGACAAATAATTTTGTCCCAAAATGTTAAGGAGTCATATCTTTCTAAATGAGTGATACCTCCAAACAACGGACACCTCTCTACAACGGACAGTAACAGTGGTCCCACGTGCGTCCGTTTTATTGGAGGTTCTACTGCAATAACATGCTTTCAAGAATAACAACAAAGTCTCGTACACTTTTCAAAGAATCCTTTTTGTTTTTCATAATTATTTTAAATCTCTAAAAATATTTCTGCTTTGAGAAATTTCGTACAAGTTTTTATAAAAATTGAGGTGCCTTTCGAATGATAATAATTTAAATATATTTCATAAAAATGTTAAACTAAACTGTACTATTGCATGTGTTATAACGAAACATGTGATTGATTGCCTTACCCCCAGAGATCCTTGCGCTGAAATGTGACTGATTGATTTACCCCCAGAGATACTGGGGGAAGTGGGCTTGTCTTTCAATGAGTTTTGAAAAGAATGGTAATTAACTTGTTTCTTTTCTATTGTTTTGAGAACAATTTTCAACAGCTTTAGGTATCATTTAACCATTGAACCCAGGTAAAAAGAGACTCACTAACTTTCAGACATAAAAGCTTAAATTAGCTTCCCGCTAAAACTTTAGATGCCAACCTTATTTCTTATTACTATTAGTATTATCTAGAGGTTATTTCCCTGCAGTATTAAAATTTCATGTATTATAGGTGTTTATTACCCTGGGTACCAAATTTATTTACTAAAGTGTTTAATTTGGTTGTTTGGTAAAATGTTTTTACTGAATTGGGTAAGGTGTTTGTATGATAAAAGAAAGTTTTCAAGGGTTCCGTGTTTTTGCATTTCTTCTTTAAAAGTTTTAGTTAACTTAATAATTTAAAAAAATGTTATTGGTACGAACCATGCTACTGCCAGTGGCGGTACCTGGATTCCGCCAGCCAACAAATGGGCTTGGTTCGTCGGACAGGGGGCTGTAATTTCAACAATATGTTTTGCTTGGCTTGACTAGCTATTCACCACCGACGGAGGGTGTAGCCAAGACTGGTAATATAAGAGCATACATTCTGAACTTGAAGTTCTCAGCTTTTTAAAAAATTAAACTGAAACTGAAATTGAAAAGAGGCTTTAAGCGTTCTTTGTTGAAGTCGGAATTGCCATTCGAAGTGCGAATTACGATTATGAGGAGGAAAAAGCTTCATGTGTTGTTATGGGTCATAGTATAGCCTTGCATAACTACAACGATCGTAATAAGTCTAGGTGCACCCTGGTACCAGAGCCTCGAAAAGAACAAAATTAAATTAAGAATGAAAAACATTAAAGGATTTAAATTTTTTTCTTTTTTAGTTTATTTTTTTCTTTTCGAATCTCTGGTACCAGGGTAGTCTAGGTGTAGCTATGGCCTTCCCACCAGGATGAAATTAAACTTTTACAATAAACCCGAGACTTGATGCCATAAGGAATTTGCTGAGCCAACTTGCATATTATTTACCTAATCCCCAAAAGAAAATTTTTACTGATCTGTTTAAAATCCCTAGTTAAAAAAAGAGTTCGAGTCGCTGTTAAAGCTTGTGCACTGTTAGAAAAAACTCTTTCCTTTTAATAGGCATACTTAAAAGAAGAAAAAACAAAGAAAATTTTCATTCATTGCTTTTTGATTTTTATAGTTTGAACAGCAGTAACTAAAATTTGACTTCTCGAACATGTTTATAAATGGAAATAATCAGACGAGATCGATATGCTTAAATGTCTTCTAAGTACTTCTTTTTCGAGAAAAATTTCATTTGGTTAATAAACGCTCCTCTCTAATGAACGCCCCTCTCCAATAAACGCCCCCTCTAAAATTAAAAACGATTTATAAACGCCCTGGGCGTTTATTAGAGAAAATACGGTACTCAAGCTCACGGTTATCCCAAAAACTAATTTTCGCGTCTACTAAAGGCACCAATTTTCGCGTCATAGCAAGCCAGTTTTTTCTAATATTTTCATGGGCTTCAAGAAACGTCTAACTCCATGTTATGTAAGGAAATACCTCTGGTGCCTATCTCGATTTCTGACCGTTCATTGGCTCAAAGAAAAAATGGAATCTCACGTGAACATTCGAGCAAATAATCATGTTCTGTTTATGTCGCATAAATTAACATAATCCCTCTAAAAATTGATATCTCGCCAAAAAATTGTCATTCCTTGAAACGAGGTCGTGATGAGCCTCTGTTTGTTAATCAATTTAACAAAATCAATTGAATTGAATTGCTGAACGCCAACAAGTGACTTGTATTGGACAGCTGCAACAACTTTTTGTCGCACCAATCAAATTGCAGAAACTAAAAATAGGGTGATCGGATCGGTTAACTGAAATTTTTTCTGGAAACGAGGCTTTGCAAAATGATGGGAATGATAGCTGGACGAGGCATTTTTCCTGAAACTAGGCAAAATTTATGTCCAACTTTTTTCTTCTTTGGTAACAAGTCGCTAGTTGAAAAATCGACTGGTGCAGCTACCCTATCTGTTAATTTGTAATTGATTCGGGCTTGAAAGTATTATCGGCCCAAAACTTTCATCAATGTTTACTCAATGCCTTTTTCATTCGGGGAAACATTAAATTCGGCCACTCACTTTTTCTTTTATGTATTTCTTGCATTTAAATATTTATTGCTTATCAATTTCCTATTCATTTTCTCAACGTTTTATCTCGTCATCCGATCCGTTTCAAAAGACGTTGGTGCAGTAGACGTGCAACCGAACATACATCGTTTCCCTGTCCTTTCGTTCAAAGGAAATATAAGAATTGCTTTTAGAATTTGTTTTGAAAATTCAGGTATTGTTTTGGCAAATAATTTGGTAATTCTTTAAGTAAACAATGCGTTTTCCCTTTTATAGCCTGTTTTAATGTTTAGTTGTATCCGCGAACAAGAATTATTGGTCTCGCAGCACCAATACGATGGAGGAAGGTGAATATTTTTCTTACGTGATTTCTACTTTTGCTTCTAGGTTTAAAGAAGAAATTATCCCGAGGTATGTTGTTTATTAGGCCTATAATGTGTGTCATGATATATTTGTTGTCTACTAGACGCGTTTTATAACGTAAGAAACTGTTTATAAGAAACCTAGTACAAGAAGTTGTAAAAATTGAACAATTGCTTAAAACGATTTTGCATAAGAAAGTTCAAAGTTCAAGGTAATTTGAGCATATTTTAAGAAGTTTTTAGTGGTGGGACAGAACAGAAATAGAAGGAGCCTATTTTTTGGGAGTAAATTAATGAATTTCTTATTTGATTTGTGATTTAACATTTAACTCTTTGTATACATTTGGGGCAGCACAAGGACCATGTTGGGAAAGTACCCATCAGTTAAAGCGTGCCTTGATTGTAAGACGTTAATTCCAAGTTTATTTGAACGAAGGGACGGAGGAGAAATTTATTATGGCGAAAAAGGGATAGAGGAGAAATTGATCAATAGTTTATTTGCATTGATTAATAGTCGATTAATATTGGAATGCACTGAAAAATCAAGTTTGTTGCAAGTTACAAATAGCAAGTTTATAAAAATCAGTCCAGAAATAAGAACAAATCAAGGCTGAAATCAGAAATTCTTATAAAAAACATGTATTTACTAATGTTTTAAAGCAAGACCACCATGCCACAGTTCTATGGAATTTTCCTTTTCTGTTACGTTAAACGAGAAACACTTATCCACAGAATTTAATTTTTTGTTTGTAAAAAATGTTTTTGATCGTAAAAAGTGTTTTTGAAAAATGTTTCAACTCAATGAAAAGTAATTTTCTCTGTCTCTTCCGCTATCGATCCTCAATAGTAGCTTCGCCGGTCTCCCAAAACAGCACCGAGGAACAAAATGCTCACATGGCGTTTGCGAGCAAAGTCACTTAACTTGTTTTACCGATCCGTTTGGATTAACGAGAGTTGAAACGAACCCAGCAGAAATTGTTGCTTCTGGGTATTATTACTCGATATGCAGAAGCAGAGCATGTGAAAGCCAAGTGAGGGTAACTCGAACTGGTAGGATTATTTGAATCAAAGCAAATTAGCCATGTATACATTGACGTCTTTTGAAAGGGATGAAAAGACGAAACAGTTCTGAGTATTCAGAACAATGCACAGAGCACTTATCCGAATAATACAATGGTAAATATTCGCTATGCCTCAGTTGTTTTGTTAGCTCAATACAATAAAGTGAGGATGAAAGGATGTTATATCCAGGATTTCGTCATAAAACGATGCTGTTCTTTTGCCTTCTCTCAGCAGATATAACAATTTTCCTGACTTCCGTGGAAGAGATAAGCAGCCTTGCTTCAATTCGTTCAAGAGTCCTTGCCGCCATTTGAACTTCAAGTCGGAAAAGATGGAGGTTTTACTGAGACAAGAGCAACAGCTGAAGGGAAAGGTATTTGATGTTTAGAAATATTTTTTAAATTCAATCCCATCAATTTCCTGATCCTCTCTTCTCCTTCCTAGGGCTGGACAGCTTAATCTGTTGACCGGTGCTCCCAGTTTGCTGTCCAGATGCATAGTTTCACGTGGCCATGCGCATCCTGGACCCCTTTGTAAACTTCCCGTTGTGTAATTTTCTGAATTAATATAATTATTATGATTTTATTTCGGTCGGCTTAATTTCAATTATTTTGAAATAGATACTGCCCGCATGTTGTCTGGTTCCACACTATCTGATGGGGTTTTCTGCCGAAAATGTTCTATAAAAACAGTTCTTTACTCGGAAAGTTCTTTACTCTTTACTAGTTCTTTACTCTACTCCTCCCCTCGGAAAATATAATACTAAATATATCTTTTCTTGAGTTGAAATAATCGATATTTTACGGCCTTTGGGCAGCTTTGAGCAAACAAATGTAAAAGTTTCAATGCCGCGCTATCTATTATCTGTTATTCAATTGAATAGCACAAGGAAGAATCAGGAGGAATTAGATCGTAAAATGATAACATCGTAGAAATATTTTTATGAAGGAAATATCTTCTATTTAATAATTCATTAATTAATTTTCGATACGCATCAGAGATATGTTTATCAACACACGTTATTGTTGCAATATAGCCTATAGAAAGAAAACAGTTGGCATGCCGAAAGACATTTTAGGCAGAGAGAGGGGGAACGCTATACGCATTTATTTTCATAAGGAAACTTATCGGGAGGCTGAGGCTGGAGTTCCTTATTTTTTTTGTAACTGAAGCTCAAAGTTCCTTACCAGTTTCTTGTTAGACAAGTAAGAATCGTCTACGTTTATTATATATTATATATTATATCGCTCTATTCTATAACCATACAACTCATAACATGACAGTAAATATCAATGCTGTAAAGCAAGGGGGCTAAGGCTCAGCCCCCCTTGTTAATGCCTAAAAACGACTGAATTTTACTTTTTGGTATTGTTTTAGGTTATTTTTATATTGGAGCCTCCCATTGTTGTTTTGGTGGCACTACATTACTAGTAAAAATACTGGTCAGTTTTTGAAGAATCTCGCGTTTAAAAATCACATTATTCATGGTGTTGTGTTAGAATGAAAAAAATCCAAATAAAAATGTGTTTTTATGGTCCTAATTTTAGCATTTTTGATGTTCAGCCTGAACAGTTCCGTAATAATTCTTTAATTTTTTGGCAATCTCAGCCTCGAGTTCCTTTTTAAAAGTGTTCCTTATAAAAATAGTTTATGTTCCTAAACAAACTTGTTTATACATTTTTTTTATAAGAACAATAATCAATATATTAATAATATAATAGGATAAGGGGATGAGAGGCTGTGCAGCCTGTAACCTTGTTAACGTATTAAGATATAATACGGCATTGTAAATTTGTCTTTAAACATATGCTCGTCATACGATTTTTCAAATTGCACTGATGGTCTCGATTCGAAAACGGTAGCTGGAAGATTGTTCCATAGGTTAACAATTCTTTGCGAAAAAGTTTTTTCCGGATCGTTGTATTGGACCGTTCCTTGTATTATACAGTATTTTTAGTTCTGAGGAGTCATGACCTCTCGTGATGTTATTATTTAACTTGGAACATCAATATCAATGTGGACGGATGGCATTTCCCTCGATATATTGAGTACGAAATAAAAATTTGTAACTTGGCACGAAATAGACTTTGGACAAGTCTAATATCAATGTAACCTTTGATTAATATTTTGTATGTTGAGATCATGACTCCTCAGCGGCGTCTTTGGGCTGAAATTTGGTTAAAGTTTTTGGTATATCAGAAATTACTTATGGTAACTAATAAAGAGTCTGCAGTTGTTGAGAAATTGACCTGCGAAACACACCTTAACGTAGCCATATATCTGTTACAAAAAACTGCACAATTATTTCACTGTGTTGTTCGTTTACTGCACATGGATTGTGTGTTTGCATTCTGTTTATAATAATAGTAATTAATATTATTATTATTATCATAATAATAATCTCAATTTTGGAGCATTGTTTGCAACAGCAAATGCAATTTGGGACTGAGTCACCGCGAATAGTCTTTGTTTGAAAGAGCAATTTTATCTTTGTTCGCTAGCGTGTTTTTTTTCGTGTGTCAACAATATGATCCATTCTTTCTTTACATTTTTGGTTTTTTGCTGTCTTCATTTTTAACAAATAACTGAACGTAAACATAGTAAGTGAAGTTATCCACATTTCTCTTTTATTCATAATTTTTGCATTCATACACCAAACGTAGTACCGTAAAAATTCGATTAAGCCCCGAGGGGGGCTTTTTAAAACTTCGACCTTTGATAGGGGGGCTTATTCGAGAGGGGGCTTATTCGAAAGTCAGCTTCCCTGAGAGTATTATCTAAAGAAAGCACGAGTATTAACTCAGAAAAACGAAGAGTATTTTCAAAAAGAGTACTATCTGTTTTGACAAAATAGGGGGGAGGGGCTTATTCGAGGGGGAAGCTTGTTCGAGAAGGGGGGCCTAATCGAATTATTACGGTATTTGATGTGAAGCCCAATCGACCTTCTTATTTCAGTTCAATTCGGGGACATTCATAAAGTAATTACGCACTGGGGGGGAGGGGCAAACCAAAAGCGTACATCTGTTTTTATTGTCAGATGATTCTATTGTTCTTTTGCGTAGAAGGGAGGCGGAGGGGGTCTAAAAATAGCCAAATTGGTGTGTACGTAGATAAATTTTAAAATCGTTTTAAAAGATCCGAAAAAGAAAATGTGAAAGATCCGAAAAAGAACAAATTTCTTCCGCTCATTTGACAAACGATTCGATCACTCAGGTTGCAAAGACCTGCGTGTCAAATATGCTTTTGAAAAAAAAAACAATTATATTATGTATCAAAGTCTTTGTACTCCTTTTTATAAACAAACTGTTTCCACTGTCCCAAAGACAGCCAAATATTTTACTTCCTTTCCATTCATTGTGGTATGCTTTTCTTAGACCCCGTTTACACGGTATCGGATCACTTTTGTATCGGATAAAAACGTTACGGATCACCCTTCCGTTTACACGTTATGGATCAAAAGTGTATCGGATCAGCCTCCCGTTTACACGGTAGCGGATCAGTCAGAGAAAGTTCACTCTTAAATTC
>JAYJMH010009983.1:0-23824 GCA_036873815.1 Phacellophora camtschatica
TCAACTAAATTCACTATTTTCATCCTGCAACTAACCACCCGAAGCACTTCTCTTAACCATGTTAACAGCTAGTCTATATTCATTTATGGTGATATTCGCTTGGCTTGCCGCGGATTCACTGATGACAGTTGTTGTGACACTGGCCAAAGGGTCTGGGTCTAGACTTGTTTGGTTGCCAATGGAGAAGCTGAAAATTAACTGAGCATGAGGAAAAGGTCTGGAATCAAATTTGGCAAGAAACCAAACAAGAAAAGGAGGGAAAGTGATTGACTGCAAATAAAAGAGTGGTAAAGTTTGCAGCAAATAAGCAAGAAGATGCCCCCAAAGAAGAAAAAAGGCAAGAAGAGTGGGAAGCGAAGGAAGAGTGGC
The DNA here is from genome assembly GCA_036873815.1 of Phacellophora camtschatica. Lineage (NCBI taxonomy): Eukaryota > Metazoa > Cnidaria > Scyphozoa > Semaeostomeae > Ulmaridae > Phacellophora > Phacellophora camtschatica. The sequence continues at coordinate 370 of JAYJMH010009983.1, forward strand.
AAAAAGAGTGCCAAAGGAACTCTCCCCCCTATGTCAGAGATTTTGTCAGAACTCACAAAGGAGTTTTATCTTATCCAAATTCGAGATTTGGAAACCCGCTTGGCAAGGTATCAAAAGAAATGCGACGAACTGGAGCTGCGAAACTCAGAATACAAAGAAAACTTTGATCAACAAGCCTCAGACAAAAAAGAAATAGTTTCATTTTTAAAAAAACAATTAGAGCAACGGGCTGATGAAATTGCAGATTTGCAAGAACGGATGATAGGCTTACAACAAGCCAAGGACAGTGAAAAAGATCACTATGAGGTTCAACTGGCAACACTAAGAACTGAAATGCAAGAAATCAAAGATCAACTTACGTCTGAAAACATGGTGTTGGGTGGCAAACTTGCTTCGCTAGAGGAATTCAGAGTTCAAAAAGAAGAACTGATTGCCAAGTTTGCCCAACTGGAGGAGAAACTTGTTGAACAAGAACAGTCACACAAAGAGCAAATATATAATTTGGAAAAGAAAGCAGTTGTGGACAAAGATAGGTGAACAAATTAAACATGAAATTCCTGTAATATGGAAGTTAAAATTTGGGCATGCCCCACACTAGAAATGTGATTAAATTGAGAAGATTATACCATCAGGTGTCCCAATAAAAGCTACACGTTCCCAAAGCTGATATGGAAGAGCTTAAGTTTGAATTATTTTATTTCTACTTGAGTGATATGAGTGAATGATTGTACTTAATTTTATTTCCTTATGAACTAAAGTGTAAAACACTTCAGAGTGCACAAACAATTTGAAATGTCAAATTTATCTAGGTTTTATTGTCATTATGGTAATAATAAGATTCTGTTGTGACATTTTCACCTTTTCTTAGATTGAAAAAAGAAATGATTGTAAGAGTCAATACAGTTGCTTCAGAATTTAGAAAAGTCTCAAATAAACAAATGGCAGAAACAACAAAAAGAACATTGAGGGAAAATGTTGCCATTAATGCTCAGTTGAGCAAAATGTCTGATAAGACAATGGAACTCATTCAAGAGAATGATGAACTGAGAGAAAAGGAAAAGTCTGAAAGACTACAAACGGAGATGTTAGAACATAATGAAAAAGAGTTAATCCAGAAGCATGCTAGTAACATGAAGGTATATAAATTTTGACTATCCAAAGCTAAATTTTATGTTGAGCGTGGTGTGGTAAATTAATAAAATATGTTAAAATCTCAACCACACAGCAACTTTGATTGCAAATATCTCCAAAATTATAAAAAAATTGAAAAATCTGCAAGAACTATCCTGAATTGATGCAGTTACATTTTTGGATAGTTTTGCCCATACTGTATCTTTTTTGTTTGCAAATAGCTTTCATATTGTTTTTCAGGAGTTTTTCAAATTATTTTTAAATTTTTTCAAAAACATTTCTTGTATATACTATAATTTTATTATTGTTCAGATTATAAGAATGTTGACTGAAAAAGCAAAGAAACAAGATTCTCTTCTTTGTGATTACAAATCTAAAGAAACTGAATTTGAAAAGATGAAAGAAGAATTTACCAATATACAAATGCACCTCACAGGAATTAAGGGAGATTTTGAAAATGAGAAAAATGAACAGGAAAACTTGAAAATGATACTGAACAAAAAGGACAAGGAATATTATCAACTCAGTGAAGATCATGAAAAACTATCAATGGCGTTATCACTTTGTGCCCAAACAATCAAAATTTCACTTCAAGTAAGCACATTCTAATAATGGGATTAATTTTTATTGTTTTAACCATCTCTTTTCTTAGTTGTTGAACTAGTGCAAATTTTTATCTATGAAATGAATCCTTTTTTAAAGGGGTTATGCAACCTAAATTTATCCCTCAATTTTATTTATTATTCTGAAATTGTGAACTTTTCCCGTCAATTTGATACTTTGGTTGTCACAATAAGAATATGATAAGTATTTCAAATTGCCTTTTTCTTTGAAGAGGTTTTGCGAAATTAAAGTCGGACTTGTGACGTCAGTGGTAGAACCAAATTGCAGTTTTTGTGTTGCGTTGTATAGGGTCCTCACATTCAAAACAAAATTTCTTCATATTTGCAAAATATCACAAATTGGAATGAATGGGACATTGAAACTGCACCTTTCCTGTGTAATTTGCAGGTTTTTCAAAATTAAATCTCAACACAATGGGGGTGGTAGACACCTATTGAAAATAAAATGGCTTGCGCGTGTGACGTCACCTCAACCACTTCATTATTTGAAAGACTTTGTTCTGAGTCTGAACTGTCTTGTCTTGAAAAATCTGAATCGCTGCTGCCTGACTCTGACATTGTGCAACGAAGCTAAACAAAACACGATCTTTGACTTTTGTTTACGCTTCATTTCGTGGCCTGATAACCACTGCGCATCATCCTGTGACGTCAAGATTTCATACTCTTGCCCCTTTCAAAGGAGGGGGGGCACATTTATTGGCCCATGAAACATTGCAATATATGCGTCATTTTGAAGGAGAAAGATTATAGAAACATATTTTCAAAACTATTATAACTTGACGCAAAGTGAATTGGAATTATAAACAAGAGAAAGCTCGCATCCTATACATTGCTGTTGTCCCAACGGTTCTACCACTGACGTCATCACAAGCTAAATTAATTCCCACGATTTTGAATCAAACTTACAACTTCAACAAGCTATAAAGTTGCAGTCGCTCACCCGATTTTAATTCTGTTTGCGGATAAACTGTTCTCATTAGCTGGACATTAATACGAGGAAAGAAAACGAGCACGCAAAAATAGGTTGCATAACCCCTTCAATAATCCTTAATACTTTTGGTCGGTTAAAAATTTTAATCGGTAAAAAATGTTGATCGGTAAAAAAAGTAGGTAAAAAAGGTTGGTCGGTAAAAAAAGTAGGTAAAAAAGGTTGGTCGGTAAAAGTCAATTTTTTTTTACCTCTTAAGGTAATTAGTTTTTAATGCAGTAGACAGAATCACTATAGATGCACCGAGCTACATTTCTATTAAAGGTTTGCGTTTAATGGCATGGAAGTTTTATTTAAAACTTTTCAATGCTGATTTCGTTAATTTAATGATTGATTTTTTAGACTGGTAATCAGCCAGATCTTGTCAATGGAATTCTTTCACTTTGTTTAACGTTTGCGGAAGATACTGAGGTAAGTTCATTCTTCTACTGTGTGAAAGTGAGTTTATTTTTCAGAACTGGACACACTACACTTTTTTCTATAAGAAACCTGGCTAAGGCTCCACTAGTGAAAATTTCTTAATTTTGGACCATTTTTACCATATTTCACTGGTAATTCTTTTGTTTAACAAAAACATTAACCAAAACTGGGTATGTATTGTGCAGGATAAAAATTACATACAATCTTCACCGAATTAATCTTTTAACGTCGTCATGTCTACTCCATTAGTGTCATTAAGCATTATGTAATCTTCGCTAAAAAATTCAAGAGTTTCTTAAGGATTTTTCATTCACTGGTAAAAGTTTTTAAATTTGCGTGGGTTTCTCCGGTGAGTTTCTTATCAAGCAGTTTCTCATAAGAAAGTGTAGTCTGTGAACAGTACGTCCAGCGGCTTAGAAACATTTAAGACCTTAAACATGACAACTGACTGCTTACCACGACAACTGACTGCTTACCATGTTACCATGACAGTTGACTGCTTACCATGACAACTGACTGCTTACCATGACAACTATACAAATTTACTTACCACATAACAGGATTTGATAATTTGTGTTTGATATACCTATGATGGAAAAGTCATTCAACCTAGGCGTAAATTTTTAGCATCACAAGACAAGTGTCAACTTTGGTCAAATCAAGCAGAACTCAGCTTGTCGGTCACTGCCTTAGGGCATGAAATGAGGTTATATCATCACTCATCCTCTGGAAACCATCACCACAAGGTAAAAGGTATCAGAAGCTAGCCTTCTCAGATGTTATCAATAGAGACATAGGAGTTGGAATAAAGTCTGACCTAGGGTAGCTATCTAGAACACGGACATCCGGAAGAGGATTATACATTCTGTGGACTTGATTGTGGTCGAAAGATGATATGATACTTATGAGTTTGTCTAAATTTAGTTTCTTTACATTTCTTCTTTACATTTTGAGATTATTATGGTCAATTAAATCAGAAAATGTTTATCACATGTTTAAAAATGCTGCCAAAGATTGGCTATTTTTGAATTCAAATGAATCAGCTTTATATTGAAATGGTAAATTTTTCGGTTCATAGCCTGGAAGGTGTGAGGATTTTTTTCACACACACATGTTCTCATAATACTTTCACCCCGAGAAGGGCCATATGGCTCATTGAAAAACAACGTAAAAAGTCATATTTTCAGGAGGTAAATGCAGGCAGAACTTTATGTTAATTGAAGATATTTCAACGTGTGTTTGCCTTGAAAATTAAATTGGTGTGCATGTGCTACCCCTTAAAAGTTTTAGGGGTAGCACATGCATACCAATTAATTAATACTTTTTGTTTTTTCATTTTTATCAGATGTCAGAACTTGTTGTCAGCAATGGAGTGCTACAAATATTGATTATTGATTTGACATTTCCGGAAACTTCTAATCACACGGCAGAACAAGATGCTCGCCAGGTATGCTACATCTTATGTAGCTACTTTTGTGAAGCAAAGTTTATTATACAAGAGTGCTTTTCATTTTTTGTTGATTTTCTGCGTTGACACATGTATTTATTTGTGACTTTCGTTTGTTTTTTTATCCATGCTTTGCTCAAAGTTGCAAAATTGTTGTTTCGACAAAGATTTATTTTTTGATAAAGGATTTACAGTTGAATCCCGATATAACGAGCCCCCTGTATAACGAACTAAATTCATGGTCTCTAAAGCAAATTGTCAATCCTCCCGGGGTTTAACGAACTTCCGATATAAAGAAATATTTCTTTTTCTCTTCAGAGTTCGTCATATCGGTATTCGAGTCATTTAGAGTTACATCAAAACTGAAATCTCTCAAGGGACATACTAAACAGTTTGGGTTAATTAAGCTTAATCTACATTGAAAATCTCAGGGGATATTTAGAAAACTGTTAATGGTTTTTGAGTTATCAGAAGCTAAATCAATATTAACAGCTCTCGAGGGACATACAAAAGAGTTTGATTTAACGAAGGTGTTGAGTTATTTAGAGTTAAATCTATGCTGAAACTCTCGATGGATGTTTGAGAAACGTTTTGAGTTAAGAAAGGTGTTTGAAGAGTTATCCGAAGTTAAATCAACACTAAAAACTCTTGAGGGATAAAATTGTATTCTTAATTTTGTGTTAGTTTGTATTAATTAGCTGTAGTGCTATTGTTACACCAACAATAAATAAATTGAAAATGAAATGAAAACTATATATGCAACAGTTTGAGTTAACTGGAGTCTGAAGAATATGGCATTTTAATGCACACATTTCAAACTGAACTTGTTTTGTTGAAGTGAAGTTAATTTTTTCAGATTTGGTGCATGGCCGTAGCGCTTATTACATCAGTTTTGAAAACTCTTGGCTATAATGTTCTTCAAGAAGCGATAGATTTTGTCGGAGCACATCGAGAGAAGATTATGCAGGTCAGTGAAGCCAAACGGGGTTTTGTTAACATTGTTTAAGCCTTCAACCAGCTTCGTTTCTAATGAACTTAACCAACTCAAATCTTGCTTTAACCAACTCACATCTTGCTTTAACCAACTCATATCTTGCTTTAACCAACTCACATATTGCTTTAACCAACTCACATCTTGCTTTAACCAACTCACATCTTGCTTTAACCAACTCAAATCTTGCTTTAACCAACTCACATCTTGCTTTAAGCAACTCATATCTTGCCTTAGCCAACTCACATCTTGCTTTAAGCAATTCATATCTTGCTTTAACCAACTCACATCTTGCTTTAATCAACTCACATCTTGCTTTAACCAACTCACATCTTGCTTTAACCAACTCACATCTTGCTTTAATCAACTCTCATCTTTCTTTAATCAACTCTCATCTTTCTTTAACCAACTCAAATCTTGCTTTAATCAACTCTCATCTTTCTTTAACCAACTCAAATCTTGCTTTAATCAACTCACATCTTGCTTTAACCAACTCACATCTTGCTTTAACCAACTCACATCTTGCTTTAACCAACTCACATCTTGCTTGAACCAACTCACATCTTGCTTTAACCAACTCAAATCTTGCTTTAATCAACTCACATCTTGCTTTAGCCAACTCACATCTTGCTTTAACCAACTCAAATTTCGCTTTAACCAACTCTCATCTTTCTTTAACCAACTCACAACTTGCTTTGACCAGTTCATATCTTGCTTTAACCAACTCAAGACAATGAGATTTTTGTTTTTTCTGCAGGCTACAGTTCTAGCCAGAAGGATATTGTCCACAGCAACTCTACAAGAATCGAAAGAAATTTCGAAATTATTGTTACAGTTGTCGTGTTATTGGCCAAAATGGAAATTTATTCAACCAGAAGTAATGCTGGCTTTTCAGGTAAATCGTTTTTATATTCTCTATCAGTGCTGCAAGAAATAGTTTTCTTTCTGAGAACCTGACAAATAGCGTAAAATATTCTGTCAGAAAAAATCTTCGATGTTATGTGTTGCAAAAGGTAGTAGATGATACCATGATAACTATTTTTATCCGTTCTTGATCAGCTTTAGATTGAATTTTTCAATACTTACTAGCTCAATCATTTTCTGGGAGAGTTGAAATCATTTTCCAGGAGGGTTGAAACCTTTTGCAGCTCATATTCTTGATGATGTAAAAGGTTTTAGGTTTCCAGAAGAAAATTTGTTTTGGCAACTCTAATCTAATCGAGCCTGATACAACAGTGGCAAAGATATCATCACCATCATCACAATTTTTATTCGAGAACGCTAAAGTTTACAAATAAATCAACAAACAAAAATGAGATACAAAACTGCATTCTACACGAATCAAGTATAGCATAGTTAACCTAGCTTGGGCCGTGAAGGATAATACTAAACAAATCTAAATGCAATATATCACATTGCATTTTATTAACGATAGTAACTTGAACACAACAACAACAACAAGATCATGTATATGGTTATTAATTATAAAGATCATGAAAGATATTAGTTGTGAAGATTATTAAGATATATTTATATATTTGGATACATATGGTTTTTATAATGTTGTAAATTCGTAACACTGTTTTTAAGTAGTATTTAAAGGTGATTAGAATGCTCTCGCCCCTGAATGAATCGTTTACCCTTTTGCGATAATTTTTTAGAATTCTTAAAAGAGTTGGATGATTTAACTTCAATCTAGATGCATACTTTTATTAGTTTACATGTTTCAAAAGCGTCAAGAGAATGAAATAAGGTTAAACAAGACGATGATTCATTCATGGCGATGATCCATTCAAGGGCGAGACCACTCCAATTTTTTAAAAGTTTTATTGAGACTAGAAATAGTTTTAAGAGATAAACAAACATTAACTTCTTCACGCCGGATTTCTTCACTCTGCATTGTTTCTGTTATTTTATTTAGTTTATATAAATCCATCTTGTTGTTTCAGAACGAAATAATGTTTATGCTTCAGACGAGTGTGGCGTTTCTTGCTAGGCCAAGGCTTTTAACTCACATTGTTGAGGTACGTTGTTGAGTGGATTTTTTTAAATGTCTTTTTTAATTTGTTTTCGTGTTTGTGTTATAAATTTCTGGAAAACGGAAACAAACAATGTTATTTTCATTTTCCAGTTGAGAGAGGTTCGCTTTGTTCTCGAGGGAAAATCGCTTTGAAATTTGGCGCTAGGCCATCCACTAGGCCATCCTTGCTGTATGTCGGAACTTTTTTTTGGTTATAAAAATTGCTGTACGTCTCCTAGTATATAGGTAGTAGGATGGTGAATATCTTCTTGCACAGAATTAGCACAATAAAAATTTCGATTATTTATCTCATCAATAATGTTATAAACCTTTTTCGGGACCCTACACCATAACATTGCAAAAAGCACGCAACATATGTTTAATGTAACCTACTTTTAAAGTACCGTAAGTTTAACATAACGTAAGCTTGTAATGTAACCATAACGTAATGTAAAGTACGTTTAATGTTACGTAACTTTAAGTTAACGTAAGTTTTGCGTAACGTAATATGTTAAAATGTGTATTGACGTTAAACCTTAAACGTTAAACGTTAACGTAACATTAGTGTTGTCAACATCATGAAATCTTTTCGGAGCAGTGTCTGGAATGTTAGACTCAACGATATGTGCACATTATTTTATCAATTATATAATTTTATTTATTTTATAGCAAGGCTTATTTAAGTGCTGTATATTTTAGTCTCAAGACAGAGATTCAATGGAGGCTTTGTTAGAAAAAGCAAGAACACCAAGTCCATCTTTTTCACGTGATAGCAGCCACTCTGTTTTGGTGAAAGAAGATTATTGTGATAGACTCTCTGGGCTTGCCGGAGAAGTGCAGGAAATGTGAGTTTTTATCAACCAAAATATCGTTTGAGCTCCAGAGCTTTTCTCAGTTGTTTTTTGCAATTTTGTAGATTTATAAAATAAAATCTGTGGATTAAGATAAGTTTCTATATAGTTTAGCTGCTGTTAGGCTGTGGAATATTTCTCTTTCTCTTTCAGTTGTTTTTTAAATTTTGTAGGCTTGTAGCACAAAAACACTATTTTGCTTCCAATTCTGCCCATTAATTATAATTTACGTTTAGCTTTAACTGTCGTTTTAAGGTTACTTGCAACGGCCACCTACCATTTTTTTTATTTTATTTATTTATTTTTATTTATTTATATAATTATTTATAGTTGGCTTTACATCAGTTTAAAGTAGCTAAAAGCTAATTAAGGCCAACAAATTTTGTATCTTCCATGCTCTAGCAGGCTACCGCAGGAATAGCGTTCCATTTGAAATTTGGTTGTACCAGACCAGCCCCGAAGACCCAATCCCCAGCCTAGATCCCGAATCAGATGCCACTAACTAGCATCTCACTCAGGACCCCAGCCAAAGACCAAGCCACAGATCCCCGAAACCGCCCAGGCGCACGACCCCCACGGCCTGCCAAAAGCGGACAACTCCCTCTGACACACCCAGTTATCTTTGAATAATCAGTTAAAATCCTGTGTACAACTAAACTACAGTCTACAGTCCAAAAGGGTTTCCATGTCCGTTCTTCTTACACTTCTTTTTAACTGGTTAATTGTTGGCACCTCCCTAATTTCAGGTCGCTCTGAAATGAAATACCTTTGTATTTTCGATAATCTTTTTGAATTTGTGAGAGCTGGTATGTTCTAACTTAAAGCCAGATGCTCTCTTTACAAGATTAATTGTTTCCAAAACGTCTGGAGTATGACACGCTCCTCCGCGCGTCTTGAAACTGGAAACTGCGTTTTTAGTAAGGAAACTGTGAATGAAAGAAAAGGAAACTGCGAAGGAGAGAGGGAAAGAAAAAAGAAGCTATGTTCCGTTTTTTCCTTCTCCTTCGCAGTGTCTCATATTTCGCAGTGTCTCATAGTTCCAAAACGCAGTTTCCAATTTCAAGACGCGCGGAGGAGCGTGTGGAGAATGACCTGATGTTAAAAAGGTGTTTCATTTCAAGGCGATGTTCCATTCGGGGCGATGCTGCTCTTAGTTTTTTTTAAATAAAATTACCTTTATTTAATTTGTAATCTCGTCCATTCAATAAGCTTAGAATAACATCTAGCCATACCACACGTAGAGCAACATCTTGATTCCATTTCAGGCTCATTCAGATTATGGCAAACTGTGCAGGAGCATTACGTCATTTTGTTCCTAACGTTGTTGAAGCAATTCTGGACGAGGTTCGTTTGTTGTGATTTTAAATTTTAAATTTCTGTATTCGTTTGTTCTGCGTTTAACTGTTTTGCCCCGGGAAGAGCCATACGGCCTATTGCCAAACAATGTAAAATGTCTTATTTTGAGTAGGTAAATTCAGACAGAACTTTGTATTTATTTCAAATATTTTGACGCAAGTTGATCATTTAAATTAAGTTGGCTTGTATTTGCTACCCCCTGTAAAATAAAACTTGGACAGGATTTGCTTGTTAGTTAGAAATAAATCCGGGTGTTGACACAGATAAAGGATTATTACTGAGTGAAAAAAAATTTCACCGATTCCAAGTGATCAGTAAATTTCCTTTCCGTCCATTTATTCTTACAATTCGATGGTTACAAATTTTATAAATGTAATGCAAAAACATAATTTGCTGCATTAAACGCTTTTAAATAATTGTTTTTAAGGTTTTTGAAAAGCGTTGCTCAGAATTGGGATTTTCAAGGCAGAAAAACGTCATCATTCGTCAACGTTATACCAAAAAAGTGGCAGTTTCTGAAATTTACTTGGTCTTTCTGACGTGAGCAGGAAAAGAAATTGGATTTGCAAAAAAATTGAAATTGGAAAGAAATTTGAAATTCGTAACAAAATCAAGTGTATGGCTCTGTCACGTACATTTGTGTGCCATTTTTGTTCCAAAATCTCCTATAGTGAATTTTTGGCTTTGCTATGTTCCGTTTTTTCTCCCTTTCGTTGTGCCATTTTGGTGCCAAAATTCCCTCCTTCAAATTTAATGTCTTTGCTACCTTCCATTTTCGTTTTATTTTCAGGGTATGGACTTGGACAGTTTTACTCCTTTGGTTAATCTAACATTCAACTCACCTGCGCTTGATGAAAAATCCGCTTTTGGATTTGGAACACTTATCGCTTGCGCAAACACTTGTCTCCGACTTTTGCAACAGGTTGGCACCGTATTCATTTTCTTGAATTTTATTTTTGCAAATATTTAGCACCATGGCATAGTCCCACCCTGAAAGGAAACAATTCTTTTCGACAGCATAAATGCAATATTAATATCGTATGGTCTTTCAAATCTTTCTAACATTAGATTTATCGAAATTATTATGTATGGCCACGAGAAACTATCACAAGAGTCTAATACAAACGTTCTTAAAGGTGCTCCGAAATATATACGTACTACAGAGTGCTTTCGGTCGGTCGTTCTCCTTTGCCACCCTATGTGAACAATCATCGTAATGTTTTCATATCTTGTAAATTCATTTTTTTTTTTCACTTGTAAAATTCTCATTTTTGTAATTTTTTATTTGTCTATTGTAAACATTGGTTTACACGATCATATCCTGCGTGTATCGTTCCCTTCTAAATCTAAACTACTATAAGAGCCATGTTTCTTTTTTTGTTTTATTAGGGTGACATTCGCGTGGGTCTAATCGTGTAGATTAGAACCTAAGGCCATATGGCTGCTATGTTTTGACATGCTCCCTATCTGTGATATAGTTAATTGTAAACCGTGTTAGTCGTGTAATATTTTAGCATGGATATAAAAATATTAATAAGAAGGAAGCAATTTTTGCTTAAAGGGGTACGACGCTCAAGAGTTGCATTTTTACTTATTGCTTAGAAGGGCAAAAAGGGCACACGTGCCCTCGTGTAACAGGATTATATGTTTCTTGTCCCACATTTATGTCCCAGGTTTTTGACCTCAGGCTATCATTATCCCTTTAATTGCCATATTGTTTTCCTATTGTTTTGGTTAAAATCAGGGGCTGAGTTTCTTAGAAAATAGTTTCTCGAAAGCAGGACTCCGCTGTATTTGCTTTGCATTTTATAAGTCGCTGAATGTCATCTACTTCTAGACCATGCCAAGTGAATCACCTACGTCATCTCCAACGAAAGAGAAGGGAGAAGTTGATTGTCAACGAATGCAAATAATACGGTGAGTGCAAATGCAAATAATAATTTCTTTTTCACTGTTATTCCTCAGTTTGAGTTAGGGCGATTCTTCATATTTTGGACAAATGAGCAAACGCTGTTAACGTATTAAGGGGGTGCTCTCCTCTCGTTAGTTTAACAACTACTTTGAGAGTTCCTCCTTTAAGAAAATCCGCTGTATGCAAATCAGTTTTTCAACAATTAATATTAAATTTATTTGTACTCGTATATTTACTTGTAATTTTAATATTGCTTGTATGTATGCATTTGTATGTAGTTGGAATTTTTAAAATTATACTGAAACTAAAACTTTACTCCGTGTAATATTCTGGATTTCAGACTGTAATTCATGATTTATGTATGTGGTATGATTAAACTACTAAATGAATCTAAAAGTCTTTTTCCACCTTTTCGAGATAAGTCTGTCATCATAGTAATTTATCGAAAATTTGGAATTTTGCATTTTTGATTCTTGATTTAGATTCTGTATACAAAGTTTTGTCTGAAAACTAGCTTCTGAGTTTCTACCTAAATTTTTATCAAAATTATAGCGTTGTAAAGATTTGAAATTTGTAAGAGCTTTGACCGTGAAAATGATGTTAGGACAAAGTTTTGACCTAACAAAAGTTTAGCGGACAGATCCCTCATAAGCTTGAAATCTTTGTATTGCTGTAACTTTGACAAACATTTATGTATAAATGTAAAAATTGATTCTCATACTAAACTTTGCTTGCAGAATCTGATTCAAGAATCAAAAATTCAATATCTCAAAAATTTGACGGCAGATTTATCTCGAAAAGGTGGATTATAGGTGTAAATATTCTTCACAACAATTCATTATTTCTCCCCCGGAGGGCAGTTAAGATTCAGTTTTCTTCCCCGCCCGACTTAACACAATTTAATTCTTATTCCTCAGTGGAATGTTGCGATTACACGGTTTTTTATAAGAACAGCATTTATAAGAATGACCAGGATGTAATTCCGGTCACATTTTTTCAAAATCTCAGAAATTACTTCCCGGAACATTTTTGAGATACCCAGCAAAACTAAAAGTTATTCCGGGACGCTTTGTATTAAGGCCCCCTCCCCCCAGCCCCGCGATAATTGTTTTTGTATTTCAGTTCAGTGCAGTTTCGCAAATTTTCATTGTTTGTAATGTATTGTTTTTGTATTTTCATTGTTTTTGTAATTTCAGGACGAAGCTAAATTTTGGAATCGAGAACTGTTTGGTGGTTATGATGTCCGAAGCATCGTGCTATTTGCGACATCCGGGACTTGACACGAGAACAAAACAATTTCTAAAGAGAGAACTTGGAAGTGAATTGGTAATTTGTTTATTTATTGAAAAATTTATAAATTTATTAGAATTAGAATTTGTGGCACTTACACACAACAATAATTAGCATTTCAGCTCAAAATTATGTCAGTTTCACTTTACTTTCTACGAATATAAATAGATTTTTTATAAAGTTTCTTGATATTCAGGCTGAGTACTGAAAGTTTCTTACCTTTTCAACAGCTCCAGTACTGGCTTTTTATAAACTTGATTTCTTATAAAAAAAAGTATATTATGTTTTCAAGGCTATATTCACTTGAAACACACTGACATTTCTTTTTTGAGAATCTCTTGAATTTATGTGATCAAATTTATGCGTCAGCCATTCTGCAGCTGTACTTGTTATGACGATATCGCATGGAAGTGAAATTGCAAATTAGTGGGATTTTTAAAATTAATTTTTCCCTATTGAAAATGTACATTGTTTTGTTGTCATAACTTTCTGTTTAAGCCTTGTTCCCGTATAATCTTAAGAGTGCCGCAGGCGGTCTGCGACGATCTGCGACGATCTGCGACGGTCTGCGACGATCTGCGACGATCTGCGACGATCTGCGACGGTCTGCGATCGATCGCCGATACCTTCCCGGTGAAAGTGAAGAGATCGCAGACGATCTGCGATGAGCCGGGGACAATCTGTGACCGTCTTAATATATATATCCCACCATGCAATTTATTTGTTAATAAACTTATTTGTTAACAAAGGCGAGTTAAGGAATTTTTAATGATTTGAAAAGACGCAAATTTTTTTTCTTCGCAGACAAATTTCCTATACTCGCTACATCGGCATTTATCCAGAAGAGGAGGACCTCAAACTCCGAGATCAGCGTCAGACCGAAGAAGCCCGCTTGTTTACAAAAGATCACCGAGCAAGCTAGGACCTGTTTTTGCTGATGATGAGGACAGTAGTGTTTACAAAGTAGCTGATTTGTATGCCAAGCAGTTATTGCAATAAGTATAGAAGGCAGGAGAAATTGGATTGCAGAGGCAAACACGGAGGACGAATCTGCGGAGGCAAAAACTGAGGATGTGAGGGCAGGAGCAAATCCCTTTTTTCGTCTCTCTTATTCCCTCCGGTTCACATTCATACAGTTTCACCTCATGGGAAATTGTGGAAGGAAATATCGATAAACAAAGAAACTTGTAAAAGTCTGGAAGATTGCCGAAAATCCCTTATTTACATGAAGAACTTCAGCGATAAATTGTCCGGGGGGATGTACTTCACTACTACCGAAAATTACATGCTGCCGTCCATGTTTTCAAAAAATGTATACTGTTCAATTTTAGACCCATGTATGGGAATATCATGAATTTTTGGAGTCATGCATTGGTATTTCATGAAATGTTAGACCCATGTATTGGAATGTCATGAAATTTTAGACCCATGCATGGGAATTATCCGCTCCAAAAGTGACCCATTTGGGCGGGAAGTCTAGCATTTTCAATATAGAAGTACCCCCACCCCCGGGGTAAATTGTATACTTATCTTCGTAATATACATTAATCACAATGCAAGCGCATGATCGGTTTTAGCTGATGACGAAGACAACAGTGTTTACAAAGTAACTGATGTGTATACCAAGTTGTTATTACGATAAGTACAGATTTATACATAAAGAATTTAAGCGATAAAATCGGATACTTCTTCGTGTTACATTGTTTATCGTTCAATCACGCACGTTCTGGTCACATGAAATTGAAATCCATATCTTCTGTTCTACTTTTTCAACGTTACAGTTCTCTGCATAGACCTAACTACACGAGTGCTTGTTTCCCTGCCGCAGAACTCGTGTTTCAACAAGGACTCATGTAACATGCTAATCTTCGTGCAGACTAACACATACTAGATAAGAGTTCAAAAGAAAGTATTGTTGGAGGTTAAAGTAATGTGGCGTGGGTATGAGCATTGGGACTCCCTGGTTGTATTTTAAACAAATGCAGCTGAAAATGAACTCAAACTAACCTCAAACGTGTTGTCTTCTCAGGGGGGGCTGTACCATCTAACTCGGATAGAGAGGGGCGTATCCAAGGAAATCTTGACTGATTTCCTTGACCTGACCCAAAAGTATAATAGAACGAATACCCAAACCTAAAAATATAACAGGTGAATGTTATGATGCAATTTTGTTGCCTGTAACATCTTCTTATCAACATTTCTATGCTCTTTCTTAATATTTTACCCAAATATTTTAGATTTTTATTTTTTTAGAGCCAAAATTATATTTTTTAAGAAAACTTTTAAGACCCAAAATATAGTATCGAAATCGATATCCCAGACCCTAAAGTATAGGTTACGTCCCTATCCACGTCAAGAGGCATTGTCCCCCTGGGGTTGTCTTCTTTCTTTGTTATTGGCCTACTTTTTGTGTCTCTCAACCGTTACACATGTGAGTCTGAGTGTACTTCATGTCTCAATGCAACGAGGCCCATAGATGTAAATCATGCATAGCGGCATTGAGAGATGGATTACACTCAAACGTGTGATTGAGAGACAAAGGTAGGCCAATAGAAAAAAAACAGCAAGTTTGAGGTTAGTTTGAGACTCAGAATTTCAATTCATGTACATGCATGGTGTGTGTGGGTAGGGTTTCCTTTCACGTGTACCAATAATCTGGCAATAACGTAAAATATATACCGGAAATACCTAAATGTCGGCATGATGTCGGTGAATCGAAACAATATAAAACCTCAAAATGAAATAATATCCTGCAAACAATCTAATAAATCAAATATAAAAAAATATTGGTCCACTCTTGCAAAAGCCGGCTCTCTGTTTGATAATGTTTTGGACGAGACCTGGACAGGGCAAAACCAAAAAATGGTGCGCCCTGTTTCAAATTGCTCATCAGTTTTTTGCTCGAAATTAATTCTTTCGCAAAGCGAAACTGCGGAGGCAAAGCAGAGGGAGAGAGGGGCAGGAGGAAATATCGTTACTTCTCTCCTCAATTCAATTAGTCATAAAAATACGTTTCACTTTCAAACTGTTTTTAAGAAGCCTCATGAAAAATTGTAGAAAAGACTGATAGACTGCTCAATGAGAAATTGATGAATAAAAAACTGACACAGAAGATCACAGCTCCCAGATTTTCTTGTTTATAGTTTTAATGAGGTGAGGCCGAGTTAAATAGGCAAGAAGCAATGCTCAAAGTTTTCTAAAATAATATAAAAAGCACTGGATAGTCGAGAAGGTTACTTTTTTCTGACAAAATAATAAGTTTTTTTTACGGTTAGTCTTTCCTAAGCCTGAGGTCTTTCCCAAGGAATTATGCACCTTTTCTGGCATTTTTGTTTGCATTTGATAAATCTCGCATTGCCGTCGCTGCGTTGGAGATGCTTCCCAGTTATTTCACAAAATTTGTTTTTGCAGCAGCTTGCGTGCTAATTTATTCCAACTTGTCCTTAGTGCAAATAAGGTGGTTTTTCTTCTTCCTGGTCACGTTCCATACTCGTTCGCATGAAATGTGATCACATGAACGGGAACCTGGGCTCTAGTTGCATTTATTGTTCAAATCAATCCCATCGAACAATTTAACGTGATTGCAAACACAGACGAGAGAGCAGAGCATGTTAGCGAAGATCTTGTTATAAAAGCATTTATTTTGAAGGTAAAAAACTCTTTTATTTGTTGTTAGTATGAGCAAGTTTATCTTTTTTAAACTAAAAACAATTTTGAATTCATAATTCAAGGAAATTACTAAAATTTAACAGATAGTTGCTGGTCTTTAGAAGGTGAGATTTTACTTTTAGTAGACAGTTGGGGACGAGATACGACACCACATCATGTTATGTCCATGTCCCTTTGCACGATGTCTGACTCGTTGTCTTAGGTTTTTACCACGTTTTTTAACTTCTTGCAAACCTTCATAGTCGATAATTATTATCACATCATTATCATTTCCATCGAATTTTACAACCTAGACTATATATAAAAGTTGAAATTTCAAACTTTTCCTAAAGTAACATTTGGTTAATTGTGTCTGCGAATGTTATGTAACATTTTAGCATTGTTATATTCACTGCTGTGAAAATAATGACATTGTAGTACAAAACCAACGATTTATCTCATTGCTTTTGCAAAACAAAGAAACAAAACATTATTTGCCAAGATTTGGTTTACATGTTTTTTTTTATAAGAAACTTTTATTGGAAAGTCACGGGGTGGTGAAACCATAGTCGTGCTTCATTCATGGTGAAACCCACAAAAATTTAAGAAACTTAATTATTAGGTGAATGAAAAATTGCTATGAAACTTTCTAATAACAGTGAAGATTACACAACGCTTAATGATTTTAATGGAGTGATTTTAATGATGTTATTGTACGATGATTGATTCAGTGAAGAATTTTATCATGAACATATATACCCAGCGAAGCTTCTTAGGAAACTTTTACTCTAGTGAAAATTGGTAAAAAAGTCTTCAAAATTAAGAAACTTTAACTAGTGGAGCCTTAGCCAGGTTTCTTATAATAAGAAAATGTGTAATGGGTTGGGGTCAGTCGATTAAGCCCCTGACTTCATCTGGCTTGCCTTCAGACACCAACAAACAGCCAATAAAAGAAACTTTTGCTGGAGGGCCTAAAGATACAATTTTACCTGTTTTATTTTATTGAACCATCATGTGCATACCAAAAGACTGACAGATTCAGCAAAAGTAGGTATATATCTATAAAAATTGGGGATATTTTTGTAAACTACGAAAAAGCCAATTATAATGGCATTGCCCCCTCAGCTCCCTCTTCGAATTTCCAATTGCTATGAAAAAAGGAATAAGATTGTGTGTCAAAAGCATAGGTCCCTATAAGTAGTAAAGTCTCACCTGTCATAACCTTGCAGAAAATATCAGAATTGAATTCTTAAAATTTACTATTCTGACCAATTCTTCAATGACTGACGCCTGACCAACTCTGACCAATCACAAAAGTTGTTATGTTATACATATTTGGAATTTCTTTGTTTAAACTGTATATACTTCAAGAAACATACTGCAGTGCTTGATCATTGACCACCAAAACAAAAGGAATGTGGAACTCATTTCCATTTGAATATAATTATTTTACTAATTCTTCTTCATACAATTGTTTTTATAATTTGGAGTATTTTCTGTGTGTAAACATACTGATATGTCGTAGTTTATGCTTTAGTGTGACTGGAGTTTATGCTGAAAAATAGCAGTAAACTGTACATATGGCTATGTGGCATAGGAACAGGTGCAAAGGAGGCATGTTCCACCCCCTGTTTGCAGGCTATGTGGCATAGGAACAGGTGCAAAGGAGGCATGTTCTACCCCCAGTTTGCAATTTTAGTACATGTCCAAGTGCCCTTCATTGGGAAAAGTTTGCTTAACTTTTAAATGAAGTACCATAAAGGGAATTTTGTCACTGTGCTCACTGCCTCTGTATATGGTTCAAGGTTTGAATCTCCTTAATTGCAAAACAAAAATGGCATATATGAATATATGACCTTATTATTATTCTTGTTTGTTTATATCTAATGTTTTTTTTTTTAATTTTATAGCATTCTCAAAACTGCAACTTCAATTTTGCTTGGTTTCTTCTTTGGTAAATGGCACCGGTTGAAACTTTCAAGAAGCAGTCATTTGACAAAGGTCTACAACTCAACAAAAACAAAGAAAACAATGAAGAAAAAGACTCACCTGTTACACCCGTTAAGCATCCTACTTTGATAGAGAAAATATGGAAAAGAATAAACGACAAGGAGCCTTTCTTTTCATTGGAATTTTTTCCACCAAGGACACCAAATGGTGCAGTTAACTTGGTTGCCAAGTTTGATCGTCTGAGCAGGGGCAATCCGTTATTTTGTGATATAACATGGCACCCGGCCGGAGACCCTGCTGGAGACAAAGAGACAAGTTCATCCACAATTGCAAGTGTAACTGCAAACTACTGTGGTGTTGAAACCATGCTTCATATGACTTGTGCAAACATAACCAAAGAAGAAGTTCTGAAAAACCTTAGAAAGGCAAAGAATTTAGGTTTGAGAAATGTCTTGGCACTAAGAGGAGGTGGGTTAAATTAACTTTTTTACTTGACACATTGAAGTGCTGCAAAGTAATTTTTGATTATTTCCAACTGTAAAAAAAAATTAGAGAAAGGAATTTTGGAAATCAACAGCCAAGAGTAATAAATACCAGAGGTCAAACACAGAAAATAATCATAACTGACTTCAGAAGAACTCAAAATCCAAAAGCAAGCTGCTCTTATTGATCAGCCTTGTTATCAATATACAAAAAACAAGATGGCGGAGGCAGAGCTAGAATATAACAAAGAGTAGAATTATTGTGTATTTCCAACTGTGGAAAAAATAAGAGAAAAAGCTTTTGGAAATCAACAGCGAGCAAATACCATAGCAAACACTCTTTCTGTCTGTTTTTTAAAGGACACCCTATGACACTTCTAGATCAATGATTGATCTCAGATAAAATTATCATGAAACAGCAGGCTTTACTAAAAATTATTCCTATTCATTTCCAGTCAATGTTTTGATATTAAAACAACCTTGCTCCTGTATCGACTTGGGAGTTTGATCAGCAAAATTTTAAACTCCCAAGTTGCCATTAGGCAAGCGTGTTGTTTAGTTTCAATATTGAGGACTGGAAATGAATGGATGTTTCTACAAATTAACTTGAAAGCTTACCAATTAAGGCAATTTTAATTTTGAGTTTTGCACAGGTAAACATGGTTGCAGATGATTTGATATCTCAAACTGTAATTTTGTTGTTCAGACGTCCTTTTGTGCACAATTTGAGATTTGTAGCCTCATGGATTTAAAGCTAGGCCCTGCAAACAGGAATGGCTTATTTAGGGTTACCTGTCATAATATATGCACATTTTTTGGATTATACTGGATGCATTTATATATTATATGTAGTATATATTGCCATGTATTTATGTTACCTGCACTAACAAACTAATCAATTGTGAGTAAAAGAAACATTTGTGATGGGTGCTCAGAAATTATCCAATGTTTGTTAAAAAATTGTGCTTTGTGTTGATTTCATTTTGTGGCTTGCATTTATATTTATTATTGTTGGAAATTTTGTTTTGACTTCAGTTTTTAATTAAAGAAAATGGATAAAGATTTTCGATTATAAATAGATTATAAATATTTTCGTAATAATGGACAAAAATTTCTACCAAGAAAAATTTGTTTTACAAGGACACTTGAATAATAATGGTTATCAAGAAGATTCTTTAGAAGAAGACAAAACTGTCATCGAAAACCTTAAATTATTAGTAACAAAAGATAAGGAAGCATTGACAAAGAAAGAGCAAGATTTTATCATCAATTTTCCTTGGAAAAGCAGTAATTTGTTGTACTCCCATCACAAATCCAAAGAAATCATTAACGCAATATCAAAATCAAATGACGAATACATTGAAATGCCACCACCTCAAGATTTGAAAGGAAGACTGATAGTCGCAGGTCTGGTATCACCAAGTCAACGATTAAGCGAATTCATTGACAGCCTCTTAAAACCAATTGTTCCAACATTGTCAATATTTGTGACAGATGACTGGGATTTTATCAGAAAACTACCTAACGAACTCGAAACTCCATGCAAACTCTATTCACATGACGTCACAAGTCTGTATACAAGACCTTGGTTTAGAAGCGATAAATTTTTGGATAGAAAAGAAATCAAATCTCATACCAAAACGTTTTTCAAAATCTTTCATACTTGATAGTGTCATGTTTATACTCAAAAATAATAATTTCTTGTTCGACAACAAAATGGTTTGCTTGCTTAACAATGGAATATCTTGAAGAAACAATTTTATTCCCATTTATATTAAAAAAATATTTTAACCCACAATCATACAACTTCATACAAAAACTATATCTTCGATTAACTGCCCGTAGACGTTGACACAAATCTATCGAAAAGAGCTTTGAATGAACTTCACCCTGCTTTTCAATTTACGATGGAAAAAGCAAAAAAATTGTCAAATGATGTAGAATCACTAAAATTCCTCGACATTGAAGAAATAACTTAAAAAACGGAAAAGACATTCACACGGATATTTACAAGGATACAAACCCTCATATTTACAAGGACTACCTTGACTTCTTCAGCGCTCACCCAAAGCACATAAAAAATAATATTCCTTTCAGTTTGGCCAAAAGAATTATAGCATTTGTAACAGGTATAAAACAAATGAATCATCGGTTTACGGAATTAAGAAATTGGCTAATAAAATGCAACTACCCTGAAGGTTTGATACAACAGTCTTTCCCTAAAGCAAAATTGCAAGGCCCTGTGCTTCAAAGGAAAGAAGATGTTATCTCACTTGTCACAACATACTACCCAAGCCTGAATCACGAACACATTACCCAAACACTTGTGATAGCACGAACGCTATTTATTTTCTATCATGCAATGTGTGCAATGGCAACATGAACTACATCGGACAAGCAACAAATTTAAGACTCAGAATGAACAACAATAGCTCAGAATCACGAAACAGAATATCTTCATGTAATTTCCCTAAACATGTACATAATGGCGGAGAATCAAATGGAAATCTCAAGGAACCTTTTTTCAAGATCTATATTTTTATGAACATAAATGACTCGAAATTATTATTACAATATGAAAATAGGTTATTCAAACAAGGACATGCTTTAATGAACAAACAACCATTCAGAAATTTCCTGCCGGTATATTAAAAAATAATTAGCTGTCAATCAAATTTAACATGTACTTAAACCAATGTATGATCTAACTTTTACAACATAGTCACACTCTGGTGAAAACTTAGGTTTGAAAGGCCTCAGTGTGCCAAAATTTGTCTATCCTTTTGCGTCCGTTCTTTATAGTATAAAATTATACATTTATATATATATGTAAATTGTCAATTAACATTGTGAAATTTGTTTTATTTTAGATCCTTTTAACGGGGAAGATTGGAAGGCAGTTGATCAGGACTTGAAGTATGCTTGTGACATGGTCAAACTGATAAGGGACAATTTCGAAGATTACTTTACTATTTGTGTAGCAGGTAAGCAAATTTATTTGTGTACACGTGGTATTCATACAAATTTAATGTTATGTATGATACACAGTATATGTATATATCTAAACAAACATATTATATATATATATACTGCAAAAACATGCATATATTAGCTGCACCTGTGTATAGGCAGCACCTATATAGGCTGCTGCACCCCAAGCTTGCACCTGTAAATTGAAAAAAAATTATTTTGAGTCAGGAATACAGATTCTTCTACAAGATAAAAAGTATATAAAATTTGTTAAAGATTTCAAGCTATACAACCTTGCAAACAGGGATATTTTTTTGGGTCACCTGGTATATATTTATAAATATTGAAATATTTATGACATATATATATATATATATATATATATATATATACTATATAGTGTCTATAAATTTTTTTAAAGGCTACCCCAAAGGTCATCCTGATTGTGAATCTTACGAAACTGATCTCATGCATCTAAAGAAGAAAGTTGATGCAGGTGCTGATTTTATCATTACACAATTGTTTTTTGACTCAAAAGACTTTCTGACGTATCTACGTGATTGCAGAGAAATTGGAATCACTGTACCAATCATTCCTGGCATCATGCCAATCCAGGTAAGAATTGTTTTTGATTAACAAATTTCTTATATGTATATAAATATTCTAATTTTACTCAGTACGGCTTATACATGCAAGCATTGACCACAGAAAAAATTATAAACATTGACTATAATATACCGGTTGTCCCAAAAAAAAGGCTACAGATTTGATTAAGTGTAATGATGAAAATATTACCTAAAATGCGACAAAATGTTTTCGATGTTACTCATTGATTGTTAACTTGATCAAAAATACCTTGTTTGACATATTTGGTGCCTTGAAACTTGAGATAATAATTTCCAAAGTTGAAATTTTGCATCACCTTCAAACCAGAGCCTTGGCAGAATGGCCTACCGAAAGCCTGTCATTTTGGGAAATCACCCTGATCCTGATTTCAAACAAGCAAGGTATTCACAGCCTACAAGCTGTTTAACAATGGGCTTCGAGATTTTTGCCATATTCAATAGAAAAATGAAAATTGAATGTATGGTTAAAATCGTAACTTGACATTAACTCCTTGGGGAACTTTTGATAAACTGCAACAATGAATTACACAACACTGTATAAAAAACGGCGATTATAACAAATTTTTCTTAACTGACAGCTTTCTTCAGTAAAAATGTTATTTTCCAAAATGACAAGCGGCAAACAAACATCAGAATCCCCCCCAAATTAATTACATTCTTTTAGGCTATTCTGCAAAAGCTCTGGTTTGATGGTGATGCACAATTTCAACTTCGAAAGTTAATATCTCAAGTTACAAGGCACCAAAAATG
>JAYJMH010009994.1:0-23820 GCA_036873815.1 Phacellophora camtschatica
CTATAGCCTTACCATTTAAGGTAAAAACTGCCAATACTAAAAAAGCCTCATTTTCAGCTAAAACATAAGGCTATAGCCTTAACATTTTGGTCAGAAACTGCCTAAATTAAAAAAGCCTCATTTTCAACTAAAACATGAGGCAATAGCCTTGCCATTAAAGATAAAAACTGCCAATAATAAAGAGCCTCATTTTCAGTCAAAACGTAAGGCTATAGCCTTACCGTTTAAGATAAAAACTGCCAATACTAAAAAAGCCTCCTTTTCAGCTAAAACATAAGGCTATAGCCTTAACATTTTGGCCAGAAACTGCCTTTATTAGAAATGCCTCATTTTCAGCAAAAGTCCAATTTTTGAAAAGCTTTCGTTTTGTCTGAAAAGTAAGGCTATAGCTTTACATTTTCAGCAGAAAACTGCCAATTTTCGAAAAGCTCAATTTTTTGCTAAGAAGTAAGGCTATAGACCATTTTACCCAAAAATTTCCATTACTTTGAAAGCCTTTCTTCAGTTAAAAAGTAAGACTATAGCCTCACCATTTCACCCAAAAGGTCCTAATTTTTAAAAGTCTTGTTGTCAGCTAAATAGTAAGGCTTTACCCTTACCAATTCAACCTAAAACTGCCAATATCAGAAAAGCCTCGTTTTTAGCCACAACTTAAGGCCTAAACTTACCATTTTAGCCATGAAGTACCAATATTCAAAAACCATAAATTTCAGCTAAAATGTAACCTAAAATGTAAGCCTTCTCTTCAGCTAAAAGTAAGGCTACAACCTTACCGTTTCAGCCAAAAATGCGAATTTTTGAAAAGCCTTGTTTCGAGGTTAAAAGTAAGTCTATGACCTATGACTATTTCACACAAAAATGCCACTTTTTGAAGAGCTGTTATCAGCTAAAAAGTAAGGCAAAAGCCGTACAGTTTTAGCAGAAATTATGCTGTTTCAAGGGAATTTTGAAAAGGTAAATAGTAACGCTATAATCAATTGAGCAGAAATTCTCCAATTTCATAGAAAAAAATGTCAGGTTAATAGTAAGGCTTCAATTTTACTGCAAATCATCCAGTCTAAAAATAACATTTTCACAGGTAACTAGTAAGACTAGAACCTTCCAATTATCCAAGTAGAAATCATCCAATTCGAAAGAAAGATTTATTCAGGTAAGTAGCAGAGAATATCCAGTTTGAAAGGGAAATGCTTTCAGCTTAATAGTTAAGGCTACAACTTTACTGTTTTAGCAGAAATTAGCCAGTTTCCATTTCATCAATGAAAATTCGTAATTAGAATAGCCCCGTTTTCATCCAATAAATTTCCAATTTCCAATTTTGAGAAGTCTGACAAAAACAAAGCTGTAACCCTTACATTTTATACAATAAATTTCGAATATCCTCAGTTTTATAAAAAAAAAGTCAAGGATATAACCTTTCCATTTGAACCAAAAGTCTTTTACTCAACTATAATGCAAGGCTAGAACCTCTTATTTTCGAAATTTGAATAGCCTCGTCCTCATCTTTTCGAAATTTGAATAGCCTCGTTTTCAACAAATAAATTATTCATGTAACCTTACCAATCAACAGGAACATCAACAGTATTAAATTAGAACAAGCGTGCTATTATAGAGGTTACATAATTTTTTATAACAGTAGAAGTACTGGAAAATGAATGCTTTCCAACAATGTAGGAAGTTCTCTTGTTTGAAAGGTTAGAACACTTTCATTTCATTTTGGATATCTAAATATACAGAAAATGTTTATTCATAATATCTAAAGATCTTAAGTCATATCATTCATCATAAAGTCAAAAATGTGGTCTCTCACCAGTGATGTGAATTCTTTTGTGATCTTTGAGGTGAATAGGTCTGATGAATGTTTTTCCACAAATTTCACAAACATACGGTCTTTCATCTTTGTGAATCTCCCTATGCGCATTCAAGATAGACATGGTCATGCAAGCCTTAGAACATATGTTACAAGTATACGATTTATCTACTGAGTGGATTAGTTTGTGTTGTCCCAAACTTGAAGGCGTGACGAACGCTTTTCCGCAAATGTTACAAACGTACGGGCTTTCATCGGTGTGACTCATCTTATGCATCTTCAGTTCCTGAGTTTTACCGAATGTTTCAAAACACATATCACAAGTATAAGGTTTCTCACCAGTGTGAATTCGCAAATGCTCTTTCAATTGCGATGGCCTAATAAATGTTTTTCCACAGATGTCACACACATTCGGGCTATCACCAGTGTGTATCAACTGATGCGCTTTCAGGTTATATAAACTTCTAAAAGCCTTACAGCATATCTCACAAGCATAAGGTTTGTCTCCAGTGTGAATTTTCTTGTGCTGTTTTAGACTACTAAGATTGGTGAAAATTTTATCACAATAGTCACAAACGTAAGGACTTTCACCAGTGTGAATAGTCTTATGCATTTTCATGTTCCGAAGTTTACTAAAAGTCTTGCAGCATATTTCACAGGCATATGGTTTATAACCAGTGTGACTTCGTCTATGCTCTTTCAAACCGGACACTCTGATGAAAACTTTCCCACAATCATCACAGACATACGACTTTTTGCCAACGTGAATAATCTTGTGTCGTCTCAAGTTTAAAACAGAACCAAATGATTTACAGCATATGTTACAAGCAAATGATTTTTCTCCCATATGAATTAGCTGATGTTGTTTTAGACTATAAGGCCCTCGGAACATTTCACCACAACAGTCACAAACATTACAACACTCACCAGTGTGTATACTGTTATTACTTTTCAAGCTGCACAATCCATTGAATGACTCAGTGCATTTGTCACAAGCGTGTGATTTCTCTGGCATGCCAGATTCGGCATATTCTTTTGGAATTGAACATTCAATAGCAATCTTACCACAGCCATAAGCAGCTTCACGGAACTGCCAGTGCAATTTTTGTTCACTGCTACATTTTATGTCTCCTCTCTCATCTTCCTTTCCTGCTTTTGTTTCATTCAAACAACACACATGTTTATTTAAACTCCCTCGATCTGCACCACCCAACCTTTCCTCACTATGTTCCATAGGAAGTGTGTGCAATAATACATTGTCTGCCTTAATGGTTCCACTGTGGATAGCTTTTTGTAGAATATTTCTATTACTTCCACGCACACCGTCTTGAACCAATTTGTCATTATAATTTTTACTCTCGCCATTGGAAATCTCATTATTATTCGCAGCTCCTTCACTTTGTACATCAGTTGAACAATCAGATACAGAAACCTATAAATAATATTAAAATATACGTTTTTTGGAAGGAAAATTCATCCAAAACTGAGCTCTTTGATTCCATTTACTGTTTTATTAAAATGAGGCTCCTTTATCTAAACTTCAGTATTGATTTCAAAATTAATGGACTAAGTAGCGCTACAGCAACTTGTATGGTTGCATAACTTGCATGGGATCATAAATTGCATGAATGCATGAGTACTGATATTGTTGTATTAAAACTTTGGCAACTGTTAGTATAAAAAGGTTTTCCTATTCATATTCCTTGGTAATTTAGTTTTTGATTCTCAGACTACTAGACAATTCCCTATGACTTCCTATAATTTTACAAAAGTGGTATTTATAAAATAAAAAACATTTTGTGCTTTAGAAAAATTTCATTCCATGCTTCATGTTGTCATGTAAAAAATGTGCCCATCTTTTTTCTAACTAAAGTTTGTCCTGAATGTTACCTCACAAACCACAAACATTTTTCATTTCCATATTCACAATTCCAGTCTATTAAATTTCTGCCTAATGCTTCTATCTGTTGCCATGTAAAATGTGCCCATCTTTCTTCTGAATAAAGCTGTACCACGTTTTGTTGAATTACTTTTTAAGGAATCTTTCAGTTTTCTCTAGTTGCTTTTCAGTGGTCCTCAATTCTTTCGGAGCAGTCTGTTCATAGCAGCCGGTCCCCACCACTTTCCGACTGCCCTGTGGTCCCATTCAACATTTAAGTTATAACAAACTTTAGCTAATTACCCATAACGTTGCAAGCTATACAACTCCAACAAGCACTATGTGAATACCCATCATACCCTTGTGTACCAATTTAAATTTAAATTTACTTGCCTGAAATAGTCCTAGCATATCTTTTGTTACACATCTGCCCCTTTCTATTTCATCTGCTGTGGATTTGTCTTCCTTTTCGTCTTCACTCCAGAAAAAGTCATCGTAAACTGCATCCATAAACTCTTTTTCATTGAACTTAGTATCATTTTCATGAAAAGAAATATCTTTCTGGATAGAAACAACTGGTGGCAGTACCTCTGTGTGTGAAATATCAGGAAATTCTGCTTTCACATGTTTAACATGGATGGCTTTCTTTCTTAGTGCAGCAAGCACCTCATCTTCAGAAACAGTTATGAAATTTGGCTCCTCAACTTTTATGTTTTTAACTGAGATGTTCTCCATTGTGATTTCACCATCTTTTGTGTTTCCACAACGGGCAGACACATCCATATTAGCATGACATTCAAACCTCAATGGAACTACTTGTTTGCTTCTTTGAAATCATGCTTGCTTCTTAAAGAAAACATAATGTGAACCATTTTCAGCAAAAAACTAAAAACGTATTTTATCAAAAAATATTACAACTTATTATGTTCAATTATCTTATATATCATTGTCATTATCTTGCTATTTGTAACTTTAGAATTTAGATATATATCGTATATTATGTAATTTTAGTTTATTTTCATAATTAATGTTTACAATTGTTATTATTTTTAGCGGCTCAAGTTAGTTAGGCATCAGCTTTTCTTGGGTCGGATAGAATACGTGTATGATGTTATGTTAGCTTTAGATGTATTCTATGAAGAAATAAAGTGAAAAAAATTGAAAAAAAACTGTCTACATTTCCATTTTTGAAATCTATCATTTGTTCACCTCTGTTTCGATTTTTTCCATAGAAATGCAATGTGAGGCTTTCAGATGGGAGTTAGCCCGAGAAGCACGTGAAACGGAACTACATACCGCATGAAATACATGAGAATTACCAACAACGTTGAACAATGAAGGGGAGTGTTGTCAAATGTCTGTTTTTGGTGACCACCTTCATTTTGATGAAAGATGCATGGGAGGTCAGAGGCGACCTTGCAAGTTTGGGGACTTGTGTTGGTGCGAACTGTAAACAGCACAAAGGAAAAAAGAAGTACAAAATATTGTAAGTCCAATCTGAATTTTTTAAAAGTTTCTACTTCATTTGATTTAAAATTTGGGAGTTTAAAATTTAAAATTTAAAAATTTAAAAGAGGTTTATATGGTTCCATATGAATTATAGCGCTTTCAATGGCTTTCAAAGAAAACGCCCTTTTCATTGCCATTTTTAATACAATTTTCATTTTTCATTGCCATTTTTAATTCAATTTTCAAAAATAGAAATTAAACTCTTCCTCTATGTTATTTCGTATTATGAAAATGTCTGGTTTATACCAGCCCAAAATCCATGATGTTAGCAATTTCAAATTATAATCAAAATGTTCTTAAAGGAAAACTTATATTTTGGGTTCAGAATCAGTCAGTCATGTGCATTCGCGTTTACTTGTCAAAAATTTGAAATTGAAGTAGCGCTCATCCGTGAGCTTTTAAGCAGGGGTAATTATATTCTTCATATATTCTTTATGTATTCGTCATGTATTCTTCATGAATTCTGGAGAAAATGCTGCAATATTCTACTTGTGAACTCTCTTTAGAAAAATATTTGATTATTGTGAAGAATGCTTACCGCTGCTTTTAAGCCAATTCAAATAAATCCTATTCATTTCCAGCCCACGTTTTGACATCAAAACAACCTGCTTGCTTCTATATCGACTTGATGAGTGAATGGCCTGAAAATAAATGATGTTTCTTCAAATCACTGTAAACCACTGTTTAAGGCAATTTTAATTTCACGTTTTTGACAACTAAACGTGGTCACAGATGGCTGGATAATACCCCAAACTCTAAATTTACTCTTCGGACATTGTTTTGTGTACAATGTGAGATTTTCAGTCTCTCGGATTTCAAACTAGAGCCTTCCTAAAAGGAAATTGTTTTTTGAGTCACCTGCTATAAGATTATTAAATGTTGCAGAATATTTTTGTTTCTAGGGATTTATCGTACCAAAATCTACTGGAAGTACCAACTTCTATTTTGGAGGAGCATGCGGATACACTCGAAGTTTTGTAAGTAGTGCAGTATGCAGATTTTCTACTTTTGACGCATATCTAGTTGTATTGGTGAAATTATGTATGTGCTGATATTTTTACGTTTACGAGAAAATTATTTCGGTATTTTGATTTAATATTTAAAACTCTTCAGAAGAGACTTTGAAATAGAAGTATCAACATAAAAGATAGAAACCTAATGACAGAGGCACCAAAGGCTTAGCTCCTTTCATCTTTTTTTATTGATGTTTAATCATGGAACAATGCGAACACTTTTGCTTATTGTTACTTAAAATTTGTTCTAAATCTGCGGAGGAGGACGGTTCTCTGCGGAACTGCGGAGGAGAATGCTTAAATTTTACGTCTACATACGGACGAGTATCTGTGGAGATGAAAGCACCACTTGCAAAGGATTTCTTTTCTTCGCCTTTCGCCGCCCTCCTTCGCAGAAGCCGCGATTTTTTCCTCCGCAGACGGTCTACAAGAAAACTCTCTTCTCAAACAAGCGTAATTTTTCTTTTGTAATTTAAAAACTATGCGGGAGCAAATTAATTTTTTTGATAACCACAACAAAAGTGTAAGCATTGCTCCATGGTCTAATTTAAAAGAAAAATAATTCCAATTTTACCTGCGTATTTTAATTTGTAAAAATTTAATTTGTTACAATAATATTCGTTTCAAGAAAATACGCGTTTATAATTCCAACCTCTTTTCATTTCATTTTAGAAACCTCAGTGAGAACAAAATAACGAAAATCAAGCTTGGAGATTTTCCTTACATGCCGAAGCTTCACACCTTGTGAGTATGCCCCCAAGCATTTTATGTTTTTATTTCATCACTGCTACATCCCTGTAAAATCGTCCCCCCCTCCGTTCCCCCTCTCCCCCTTAGACCACTATTGATTTACAACAATTTATCACACGATATTGTGGCAAATACGACTGAACATAACCGTTGGACAAAATACTAACAGAACAACAATGTTTCAGGAAGAGGGGGTAATTTATGTGATAAATCGAGCATTTAAAAAAATTATTTATCTAATTTTTGAATATCCAAGTGAGTTTTCCAGTAGACTTGCTCCAAGTCTATTTCGTTAATCAGTGAAATAATTAAAGTAATATAAAAAATAAATTCCTTCAGAGAAAAATCTTCTGCGGAGGAGAAAACGAGGAAAGAAAACTATGAATTATTTTACTTTAATTTTTTAGACTTGGAGCAAGTCTAGATTTCCGAGGACTTCTGGAAAGCAATGTTAATCCAAAATCCATGTTAATCCAAAATCCGAAACTGAGACTGCATATGAATGCTAAAATTGGCGGGCACTAACTAAAATATTATCAAAATTGGCGGGAAATCTGTGAATGAATTGGATGTGGATAATGTTACGCTCTAAGATTGTTTTCCGCAAAATCTTTACGTGCCTTAGTGCCAGCAGCAACGTGGGCCCTTTTAGCCCTTGATATGACCGATTGCTAGTTTAAAAGAAGAGAGGGATTGGTAAAGAAGATTCTGGTGTGATCAGTTCCTATATCCCATATCAGTTTGATCATTTCTGATAGTTTTATTTCTTTAAACCTACATTCTATATTTTTATTGCAGACAACTCCAGAAGAACCAAATCAGTACAATAGTGGAATCCAGTTTAGACTTCCTGGGAGATTTGATGGTTTTGTAAGTTCATCATGATTTTCTTTTTTTTGTTCTGTTTTACATAGTTTCATTTAAAATTCAATTTACGTTAAAAATTAAAAAAAAGCTCACGTTTTGTTTTACATTTTACAGATAGTTAAAAAAGGCCATCGGGTAACCCCAAATGAGGCCATTTTTG
Organism: Phacellophora camtschatica; assembly: GCA_036873815.1. NCBI lineage: Eukaryota > Metazoa > Cnidaria > Scyphozoa > Semaeostomeae > Ulmaridae > Phacellophora > Phacellophora camtschatica. The sequence goes on from JAYJMH010009994.1 coordinate 7,986, forward strand.
CAACGCTTCTGTTGCGGAAATTTAGTTCAATTAAATTTGTTTTGCTTGTCGTTTATATATAAAGTTTCAAATTAAAGTTTGATACTTTGTTTTCAAAATTTATGACGTAATCCCTGAGCTATGCTTAAGAAAGCCAATGTTGATGAAATATTTCAAAGCCATAATATAGTATTATCAGTAGATTACAACAGCGTAAATCCTCAATTTTTGGTTTTATCTCGGTACAACTCGGAATTATTTGATGGATTATTGGGTATTAAACTGTAAATTGAAGCCTCTTATATTAAATTCAGGCAAAAACAGAAATTATCGAAGCTATAAAGTCTCTCCACAGCTGCTTTGCAAACATGACGACATTTTTTGCCGCCACCCTGGTAGCATCAATCAACTTCATGCTGGGAAATTAATCAATTAATTAATTAATGGACGCCTAATAGTCCTCGCTGCATTAATAATTCGTTAGCTAGTCACGTTTGTGTGGAGTTTATTAAAAGGTTATAGTTTATTAAAATTACAATTTTAGAGCAGCCTGTATTATTCTAATTAATAACCAAATTTTTTCTTTTTTTTCAGGAGATTGGAAGACAATTTTCTGACGAAAATACCAAAATTTAATATGGCCTTACAGCTTTATGAATTGTGAGTTTTATTTGATAGATTAAATTGCTTAAAAATTTTTCATTTAGCTAATTCATACTTTCATGTTTATCTTTTATGTTTATATTTCATGTTGAAGACTCGATAACGATTCTAAATAATTTACCTATTGTTTATTTTCAGTGTAAATGTGTTCTTTAATTTGTTTCTCAATTTTTAATTCCATGAATTTGATGAAGATATTACTGTTTTTCAGGGACATTTCGTACAATCGAATAACTGAAATCAACAGCAAAGATTTGGAGTTTCTTACGTTACTGAAAACATTGTGAGTATCCAATTGATGCCAGATTTTCTGTTCAAAGCATGGCGTTTATTCTTGATCATTACGACATTCTTTTTTTGTTTAAATTCGAAATCACCTGCTGAAGTTACTGACGAAAAACGTTGTGTACGTATGATTGTTATCATGTTTTACAAATTTGAGATAACCATACTGGGAGTAGATAACAAATTTGCCATGTATTCATTTGAAAATCACACGAGAATTTGAAAATCCTATACTCTGAGCAGCCTTTTCACTCCTATAAGGATCATACTTTTTCACCCGTGCACCCGTGTAATGGAAACATCTTTTCGCCTGAGGAATGTCTTTTCACTTGTCGATTGATCTTTGAGCTAACCTTTCACCTTTCACCTCTGCACTGTCCTACCACCTTGCAATGTTTTGGTCTTGTAATTTCTCCTTTGCCCTCGCCCTTTGATGTTATTTACGATTCTATTAATAATGAAAATGAAATGGAGTAACAAGAACTTCTTGTCATTTAATTTTAGGATAATGAGAGGCAACAAAATCACGTTCTTGAAAGATGGAACTTTTAAATTCAACCCGAAGATGACTGAAATGTAAGTGTTAGTATGAATCTAACATGGAAATTATGTAATTTGTTTTAGGGAAACTTTTCTGCAAAACTGTAGTTCTGAAAGCAAAGTGAAAATACGATAATAGCAAATCAATATAGCCTGTGAACGGTCGAAAGGAAGTTTTAATAAAAAATCCAAGACCAATCAATAAGGAAAACGTTTTTTCTGAAACTTGTATGTTACATTTTTCGTGCTTCTTTTTCAAAATGATTCTTTATATATTTTGTTAAGAAATTAGTAATGATAAATTTGATTCTTGATTTTCTTGAAATCAATATTTAGGTCAAATTGAGTAATACTTTTTTATGATGCTGGGCTTTGTGCATTAAGTCAGCAAACGGCTCAAATTTATCTTTGATTTTTACCCTAAATTCAATTTGTAAAATATGAAATATATTTTTTCATAGCGACCTTTCAGAAAATCCGTTAACACTGATGGAACCTGATTCGCTTGTTGGTCCGGAGAAACTAGAAACTTTGTGAGTTGATATTTGATATCATGTTTTGTTAATGGATCAAGATTTTTTCTAAATTTGTATAATAAGTAGAAACTGGCACGAAAGAACCTACAAATATAGGAATCTTTAGGCTAAAATGTTGTATCCCCTTTTGACAAAATTAACTTGTTATGTTACAAGTGTCCAATTTTGAAGTTGGTTACTCAACTCACCCTTCCTTTATCCCAAAGTTCTTTTTCTAAGGGTGTCAAAAAGGAATTGTTGTTGAAAGCTCATATATCCAACATAATATCTCGGTACACTGGTATTGAAGTGACGGAATTGGGTGTGGCAATGCAAGACCGCGTTGTGTGGAAAGAACCTATGAGAGGAATATCGGGAGCAGCATAAGGATGATGACGAAGGGTGTCTAACAAGAACGTTTGCCAGGCTGTTATCCAAAACATAGGTTTTTTAAATGCGGTTAATCTACTGTCTACTGCATTGCTTTGTATTCTTTTATTTTAGAAATTGAAGAATTACAACTTTATAACCATTTTATACTTACTCGAAATACATTGATGTTGAAACTGCATTTTACTTTCTTTCAGGTTTTTACAAGCAACAAAGATTAGTAAGCTTCCAGACAAAGGCCTAAAATATCTTCATCGGTTAAAAATAAATGAAATTGAAGAAATGTGGACAGTTCCCGAACCATCCGCTTTCGAGCAGCTAGAGGAAGTTGACGTCACGTATTCCGTGCACTGTTGTCCATTCCGTGGTTTACATGCGGCCGAGAAAGTTGATGATGCAATGCCATGCTCTGAATATCTTGCAAGACAAAAAGCAAAGACGTCCAAGCCGAGTCCGACGCAAAAAACGCAAACTTTAGACGATTTTTTGGACTGGAATTGGGATCTAAGCGGTGACTTGGATGACAGTGGTGATGGGGCCAGCATCCAGACAAATCAAACTGACAAAAATGATGATCAGAGTATGATGCATAAAGTTCCAAGATCATCGCCGCTTCAATTTCCACCATCAGACGACGATCTGGACGATCCTTTCAAAGACATTATAGCGTCTTTTAAAAGGTCGAATGCGACGGCTCGTCCGCTCTGCAGCCAACTAAACAGCACCATAAAGTATGTACCTCCTTCAAGGCGCGTCAAATGCAGGCCAAAGCCGGACGCTTTCAATCCTTGTGATGACGTCATTGGAACTACACTTTTAAGAGTGTTTTCATGGGCAAGCTCGATGCTTGCAATATTCGGCAATGTATTTCTGCTGATTGTTTTATATTGCAACGAAAGTCCATTGAATGTGTACAAGCTGTTGATGTACAATCTTGGAATTGCAAATGCAATAATGGGTTTTTATTTGGCGATTCTTTGCAGTCTGGACACATTTACCTATGGCAAGTATTACAACTTTGTGCGTGCGTGGCAGTATTCCGGTGGCTGCAAAGTAACAGGATTTCTTGCTGTGTTTTCTACAGAATTGTCAGTTTGCGTTCTAGCGATAGTCACGATTGAGCGTTACTTACTGATAATTCACGCCCTGCACATCCGTCGCCAGATGAAATTGATTCACGCAAAAATTGCCCTTACAATTGCCTGGACATACTCTTTTGTCGTAGCGATCTTGCCCGTAACTGACGTCATCAGCAGCTACCAAAAAGTTGCCATCTGTCTTCCATTTGAAGCATCGACAACTGTATCAAAAGGATACGTTTTCTGGCTTCTTTTGTTCTATCTGGTGACATTTTTGTTCGTCGTTCTTGCGTATTGGCGCATGTATGTAAGTGTTAATGGTGCTCCTCCGTGCGCTGGCGTTAACACTGAATTCAAAGTGGCAAAACGTTTCTCCATGATTGTCTTCTGCAATTTCGGATGCTGGATTCCGATTAGTATTGCTGGTTTTCTCGCTTTTTTCTCGAAGCTTTCCATGAGCATTGACATATCAAAGTTCTTGCTCGTGTTTGCATTCCCTCTGAACGCGTGCACAAATCCATTCCTTTATGCATTTTTCACCAGCATTTTCAGGGGGGATGTCATCAATTTGTTGAGAAAGCTCGGAATCATGAAGAAGTCGTCTGTTAAGTTCCATCAACGCAATCAATCCTACACGAGAGGACGCAAAGGATCAAGAGCTTCTGAAGGCACCGTTTCGACAAGTGCTTGTAATTCCAGATTTAGTCCTCCCGGGGCGGTTAAATCAGGTACCGCTGGAAACACGAAAAATCTAAACAATGCGCGCCGCATAAACACGTCTCCGGTTACGTTTGCCAATCCGAAATCTCCGCCCGAGTGCTATCGAAGCCTCAGCAACGAAGCTGGAGATCATATAATGTCAGCGAAGAGGCAGCAACAATCAGAGCGACGCAGGGGATTTCATGCGATTCTTGATGGACTGTGGGCGATCACGGTTGGCAGAAGAAACCGCAACGAATCAACATCGTCAAATAACGAGCTTTTATCGTCTTACGACCCGGAACGTTTTTCGCGGATACGAAGCGTGAGTGAAGCGGTTGAAATTGCATGCCACAGTGAACGTTTGGTCGACGTTGGCCAGGACTATGACATCGAAGGAAATTCACCTCCAACTGATATAACCAATCTGTGATTTGTTTTATTGTCTGCAGAGATTAATTGGAGTTTTGGTAACTCGAAAATCAAAATTTATCCAAGGCAATATAAAGCAAACAGCTTTTGTGGAATTTTTTTTACAATTTTTCAGAACGAAATAGACTTTGTTCAAGTCTACGGTCTACTAGATCAAGAAAGGCATTCTTCACGCACTTATTGTTGAATGCAAGCAAGGGCCAAGACAGGCTATGCGCAAGATGATGAAGATGAAACTTTGCAACTATGGACCGCAACATAGCACTTTAGGCTTGTGTGCTGAGAACATGAAGAGCTTTAATTGTATAAAAAGATTGTTAATTATGTAAATATAGAAAGCGTAGTATTCAGGTTTTAGAGTCAGATTTTTATTGTTGTTCAAGGATGCCTGAACTAGTCGCAGTGCTGTCGAAAAAGCTACTGCACATTTTTGGAAGCTATTGTTTTAAAAACAATAGAAAACAGAGTTTGTATTTCAAAATTATACTAAACCATTGTTTTTGTAATTTTTGGGCTGAATCTCCACATCCCAGGTTCTGGCGGCCCTGTAGGGCAAGGTTTGGTAAGCATTGTTGTATTGTTTTTTGGTAGAAGTTTTGTGATTTTAAAGTGACATCGTTCAATATAATGATATATGAAGTTTCGAGCTTCGTTTGCATTTTCAACAAATTCTGATATAAAGAGTTTTTGTAATTTTTTTGCTGGCATAGTTGTATAGCGTGGAAGACATAAACAAATATTTACGTTACTTAATTTTAGATTTGATTCTAAACTGCAGCAGATAATAAACCACTTCCCCCGACTGAGGCATGATTATATGAATGTCTTGGCGCATGTTATGATATGTGGACGACTTTCGATTGGATTATAAGCAAAGATGATAAATTTGTTCCCGATTGAGAATCCTTTCATTGGATTCTAAGAAGATATGACAAACATCTTCCAGAACACGGCAGAATTATATGAATGTGTTATGATATGTTGACGATTTGTTTCAAATGATCTGTTGACCAAATTTAAGTTTCGTAATTGTAACGATTTTTAATAGAATTACACTTGTGCACAAATGGGTGTTTAAAAAATGCATTACTCTACACCACCCGAAAAAGACCAAAAATTTATCGGGCTTGGGCCACTTTTGCAATGTCTGTAAACTTTGTCTCGCAGAAATTAAAATGTTATAGTTTTAATATCTTGTGTAAGTTTTTTCGTGTTGTGTGTGCAAAAAGTTACACTGCTCAAAGCAGTGTTTTTTAAACAAGAAGCTAAGAAGTAAGGAAAATGACATTTATGGCTGATAGAAAGTAGATAAAATATCCATCGAGATATTTATTAGAATTTTGTACATATCAATTTTGTGTAGCTGATTGATTTTGATTGATAATAGCTTAGATTAGGTGTATGTATTTCCTGGGACTTGTAAAGTGTTATGAAAAGTACTCAAATATAATAAATGAAATAATTCGTTTTTTCTTTAATTATCTGTCTCTGTTTTGGTTCTGGAAATTTTAAAGTTCACAATTTTTAGATTGAGACAAATAATTTGAAAACTCTCGGTCGAACACTTTATTTGCCAAAACTCTTTCTTGATTTTTCTCTTCCAAAATTAAAATGGAATGTTTTCAATTGTTGCACTTATGTGCACAAAATAACTTTTGGGAAAATTTTTGATTTAAAATTTATGGAAAATGACGAAATTAACGAACAACAAACAATTTCAGAATTTCCACAAATTTCCGATCCATTGTTGAGGTGAGACAAGGCAACATCCGTCGTTGTCACTGCGCGACACTGCGATGCGCCCACTCATTTTGTCGAGAAACATTTTTGAGGACTGATGTTCAAATTATTTATGAGTAAACAAAGCGTTTATTTTTTGTGAGTGTAAATTTTTATGCAATTAAAGATTCATATTTTCACTATTAAAGATGTTTGATGGTTTTTGGGAGGAAGCTGTTGTCGGGAGATAAAAGGAATTGCTGTAAAGTTGAATGGCAGTGGAAAAAAAGAAATTAGAGAGGCCTATTTTGCTTGCGCAGCTGATGATGAGAAAGAGAATTATTTTGTTTGCCAACAACATTTCAATCTATTGATTTGATTGTATTTTTTGGAACGGAATTGGAAAATTTACTTGTTTGAAATTTAAAAGCTTGTTGAAATAGTAATTCTAGGCGGTGAATGTGGTTAGAAAAAAATTTTTCAACTTAGGCTTGCTGCTGGCGCTTTGCCTTGACCCTTGACTGAACGGAAATGACAGAAAATTTGAGAAACAGAAACATGATGAAATTATTTGGAATAGGCCTAGCAGGCATGCTGCTGTCAATAAACGTAGTTATGGCCACCTTTAACTCTCATGGTGCTGTGGATTGTTCTATGGGAAGCAGCTCTTGTGCATCATGCCTGGCAGCTTATCCATTTTGTTATTGGTGTAATGGTGTCTGCCAGAGGTATTATGAAAAGACAGTTGCAGAAATAGAGTGCCAGAGTGAAATTGAGTATGGTAAATGCAATTCGAAGGAACATGATGAATCAAAGATTGATGACATGTTGAAAATATTAGCTGAGTTAAAAGGAGAAAGATCAAAAAGTTTGCAGACAGGTTTTCCTGACTTTGGTAAGGAAATCCCCTATCCTTCTGGTGTTGATTGTCAGTCTGCTGGGTATGGCAGATACAAGTTTGCCATGGCTGGAAAGTCTTGTAAAGATGAATTACTTTTTGGTCAGGGATTGGGCTGCAGGAAGCTACTTTTTGGCCACATATTCATACCAGTTTTTTAATAATTGCTTCAATTTAATTGTGGGCTAACAGATATGTCAAAACTTAGATTCCCTCTTTTATTTACTATAGTACTTTCTTTTTGAGCAGTTAAATAATTTAAAACTGTTTCAGTCTCTTTGGAAAAAGCTTTGTTTGTACAAAAGTCATTGTATGATACTGAGAGGTGTGTGCCCAAAGTGACCCCTGGAATTCTAAATGCCTTAAAATTTGAAGAAAAAACAAACAAATAGAGTAATAAAAAATTGTACTTTGAACATTATAGAATTTTTCACAAAATAGATTAAATTTAAAGATAATAAATGATTTGTGTCTTCAACATAAACAGTTTTGAAAATGAGGCTAGTCCTGTAACACAATAGAAAAATATCTTTCAAAGCATGATATCTTTCACATAAAACTGTAAAATATTTATGCTTTTCAAAATGGTTTTTTCATTATTGTGATATACTATATATTTTTCATTATAATTTCAGGTGAAAAAACTTATGAGAAAACACCATCATCTAAAAAGAGGAAACTCATGCATCTATTGAAGTTGTTAAAGCTTCTGTCATATCTTGAAAGGTCAAAGAAAGGAGGCAAGAAAACACAAAAGAATCTTAAAAATAATGTCAATGAAGCAAGCAGGCTAATTACTGATTATGGGAAAAAACAAAACAAAGAATTGGTAACTGATGATTTAGATAAGTTACTGAGCATTGTTGAACAGAGAAAAGTTACAGTTGCTCCTATTATGACAAGAATACAGGTAATTTGTGAATGTTTTTTTATGTACCATCTATTCATACTTAGCTTTCTCCTGGCATTTAAGAACTTCTAAATAAATGCTTTATTTTTGCTTTATTATTTTTATAAAAATGAAAACTTTATTTTTGCTTTATTATTTTTATGAAGATTATGAAGAATCAAAAATAGTTTGATTCGTTAGCTATAAGAAAATGTTTTCAAAATAAAAATCAACCAAGAATTTTTGCCTTTGTAATTTTTCAAACCTGGACAGCATTTTTAGTCACCCAGTATTTTTCCCTTGAGAGATTTCAGTGTCAATTTACCTTATCTCAAAAGTTGACTTTAGAACAAACAATTAGTTTTTGGAAATTGTGTAGAACGTTTAGTCATGTTTATAGTAGATATTTTATTTTATCAAACAGAAAATCAGGAAAACCAAAAAACATCAAAAGACTCTCCACCATACAAAGCCAGGCTTAATTAAAACCACTGTGACACCAAAATTGAGACATTCAACAAGAATGAAAACATCTACAGAAAGACCTACCAAGAGTCCTCAGCCTTATAAAAATACTACAATATTGGTACCACGAACAACAACTCAAGGGAGGTATTGTGAGCTCTTTGAGAAAGAGGATGAGTGCAATGGAGACTCGGATTGTTCATGGTGCAACATTCTTGATGAATGTGTTGGAAGAAACAAAGAAGCATTTCAATACTGTTCTGGTGAAAAAAGAAGTGTTGAATTTAAAGATACTAGTAAGTGAAAATTATAAATTATTTCTTCTCATTTAGGCAAAAATCTTAGGGAAAAATAATTAAAAAAATTAAAATTATAGAAATTATAACTAAAATGTTTAAAAATATGAATAAAAAAACAGCCATTTTGATTGGCTTTAATATGTTTTCTAATAGATCAATACCGGTTGTTCCAAAGAAACATTAAAAATAATTAAGAAAATTCCACAGCAGGGAATCAAGGCATTTTTGTATCACAATTACTACAATTACAAACACTCACAATCACTGCTAGACTGGAAATTTGACCACGCTTGATTAAAGTTCATTCTGATTTAAAGAATTCTTGCAAATGAGCACTGTAACATAATTGCTTGTAACTAAGCAATAGAGTTACTTATAGATACCATATCAATTTTTATATCTGATTTAGCCTATCGGACACGCAACATACATTTAATGATCCTGATTGATTGTTTTCTCTTAGAATTATGGAGCATCAAAATGTGAAAACGTTTTAATTTTAGTTGAGAAAAAACTATTTACCAAATAATTGTGAAATATTTTACCATTAATTATTTGTAATTGTGAAATAAACACCTTCTTCTAATAATTGTCGCATCAAATTTTTGAAAAATATGGCGTTTAGTAGAAAGGTTGCCTAATATCTGTATTTTTGGAAACTGTCATTTGATTCTTTTTGCATTTTCAGGTGAACGGGATATTTGTCATGGTCTGCTGGATTGCAAATCATGCACAAGTCAAGGGAAATGCTTTTGGTGTGAGAAAACAAAATCTTGTCACATGTATCCATTCTTTGGGTACATTCCTCACAACTGTCCCGCAAACATGTGGTACTACAAAGAATGCGACATACAATTGGCCATTTTTATCATACTCTTTCCTCTACTGATGATTCTTGTTTCAATGGTGATTTTCTATTTTTGTTTGAGATACTGTTACTACAGAAAGAGGACTCTCAAAGTTCAGCTGTTCGAGAAACCGGAGCTGTTTGAAAAGAAAAAAGGCAAAAAGGTATATTTTGTTGGTGGAGATGAGGAAGAAGATGACGATGAGACACGCACAGAACAGATACGAAAAAAATATAACTTGCCGCACGAAAAGGAGCCACTCATCAGCCCATAATTTTTGTAGAAAGACTTCACTTAACACAAAGGATTTTCAGCAACTTAGCTATCTTCGTTGGTATAACAGTCTTAGTGATGTAATATGGTAATACCTGTTACATATGACTTAGTGATGTCTTTGTTTAGAAAACCTTTGCATCTTGGAATTTATGGCGACATTGTTATCTTGGTAGATATTTCACTTATAGTAAAGTCATATGATAATGCATGTAGGATATGACTTGGTGATGACTTTGCTCAGGAAAACTTCACACCTAGGAGCCTGCAGTGACGTTGCTGTATTGGTAGATATTGCAGTTATACTGAGTTCATAATCGTGGTAAGGCCTGTCACATATGACTTATTTGCTTCAGGAAAACTTCACATGTATGGGAATTTGTAACAACATAGCTTTCTTGGCAGATACGTAACAACATAATATTCGTGATGCCTGTAGGATATGCATTATTTATTGAGGAAACTTTCAAACCAAGAAATTTGCAGTAAAGTTGGTGTAGCATTGGTATTTAAGCATATATTGCAGTTAAAGTGAGGTTTTTATCCTTATAATGCCTGTAGGCCTTATTTGCTCCGGAAAACTTTACACCTTGGAATTTGCAGTGAAGTACTCTTTTGGTAGATACATAACAACAGTTATATTATGGTGAGGTTGTAATCCTTGTGATACCTGTAACTTGACTTTGTGGAGTCTTCGTAAAATTTAGTGCCAGTGGCTTACTCGACTGCAAAACACAGACAAGAAAGTTGTTCAGTTTTGGAAATTGTTTAGGTTTATTGTTAGTCAAGAACTAAAAGACTAGAAATTGTTTAGTTTCGGAACAAAGGAAACTATATATTGCGTGCATTGCGTTGGGTTTAATTTTGACTTTTTGAATTTTGATTTAGTTTATTTTCGCCAAATTTTTGCCACAAAAGGAAAGTATTTCTTGAAAAAAATTGTTTTGCTAAAATTATGATTTTTATTCAATCCACTTCTTTTTGAAATTGCAAGAGAGGTTTCAAGCCACGACACGTGTTCAGTGTACTATTGCCATTGCCACTATCGCGAATGCTCATTTGTCGCAAATTATTTGCTATCTGTCATGAATTTACCACTCACTAATTTACCGTAAACCTTCGAATATAAGCCCTGGACTTATATTTAAGTTCGTTTAAGCATATGTTGATGAGCTCAGTCATATATTGGGGGCTTATGTCCTTAATTTTCAATAGTATATATATATATACGTAAAAGCAGTATTTGCAAATTGACGGGCAAATTGTTGTGAGGACAAATTGTATGGTATATAAATTATATGGGGGCTCATATTCGGGAGAGGCAGGGGAGGAATTAGACCGGTTTCAGTGGTTTGAAAAAATCGGTCAGAAAAACCAAAGTAAAGGGCGTAGTCGCCAAAATAAATTTCACTTGCCCCCTACTTTTCAATTTGAAACCGGTTGCCATATTCTGCTGGACCAGTCCCTGAGAGGGGCTTATAGTCAGAGGTTTACGGTAGCTCAAGTGCTCTCCAGCGAATAAATGCCCCTCCATCATGCTGCAAGATGCTTCTGGCATTACTGGATATGATATCAGTTCTAATTCGTGGGTTTCTTTTTTTACTCGACAGTTTGAAATCCTGTGACAACGCAATTTAAATCCCTTTTCTTTTTTTTAAAAGTTATTTTATTAGCATTATTGTAAATAAGATTCAAGAATATAACGTGCATAGTTCATTGTGTTTTGAGTACCTTAGCGGAATTTGTTATCAAATCAAGTTCCTGAAAATCTTTTGTTTTCCTTGTTAATCCTGTGTTCATCGATTCAAAATCATAATTTGAAACAGGATTTTCAATCAGATATGTTCGGTTCGAGTACAGATTGCTCAGACGAATATATATGCCAGGGCAAAATATTAGCTTCGAACATATTATTTAATTGATCGTTTTTACGTCATTAATTTTTTTAACTTGTTTTTTATTTTCATAAGTTTGCTCAAAATTGTAAAATATGACTTGTGTTCTCTTGTGTTCCATTTGTGTTCTTTAGTGTTTCATTGTGTTCACTTGTGTTCTCTCGTATTGCACTTGTGTAGTGTTCAGACTAGATCGTTCGAGTGTACATTGTTTGAGTATGATCATATTCTAAGATCTTGGTGCTAACATGCTTTTTACGAGAAACAACTAGATAATTGAATTATAAACAAACTAACTAACCGTTACCGAACAAGTTTCCGGGGTTTTTTCTCTCGAGTTTTCTTGTTTCTCGAGTTTTCAGGGACTCTGGTACCTTGGGTACATGTTTCTAAACTATTAGGTGTGCCATAAGACAGTAGCCACGCACGTTTGACAGAAATTCCGAAAGAGGGGGGGGGGGGAGGGGGGACTCTTAAATATACAATTTCTATTCTATATATTTAGGAATTCCCGTAATTTTCTTCAAATTCTTTTACCCAGGCCCCCAGGGAAGTTTAAACGACCTTTCTGGACTCCCTGTAAAAAGTGGCCAGCGGACTCAAAAAATGCGGGAAATCTTTTGTTGCAAGAAAAAAGGCGGGAGTAAAATAAATTTTGTCGTCAAAATTTTTACAAGGAAAGGAAAGGAAGGCCCTACTTTTACGAAGCAAGATGCCTACGAAAACTAGATCAGCAGAAACCCAAGCGAAAATTGGTTTCAAAGCCAGAAAAAATAGAAGGAGTACTGGAGCAAATCTCAAAGTCAGAGAGGTTGAAGATTGCAAAGAAAACAAGAAGAACTTAGGCCATCATTATGGCGATGAAAATAATGTGTCTGCAGTACCGAAAGCTGACTCACCTCTACGATCCAGTTCACCATTAAGATCCCATGGTTTAAGCAAGTTATATGTAACCAGTCCATCGAGTGATCTAATTAAAGATCCAGAATCTCCCAGAAAAAGGCTTTTTCAGGATGGTAAATGATGACGACGGTTTTTTTTCATTTAGTTAGAAATTCTTGAATGATGAGGTTGACTTTACCCTTAGTGGACTTTACACCCTACAAGACTAGTAGTAGTAGCTAACTATTGCAATGGTTTTTTCGTTTTGAAAAGCCTAGTAATTTTTGATATTAAAAAATCTTTAACCACATGTCTAGACGTCTGTAATCGTAGTCTATTTATATTTGTGTGTGGTGTGGTGCACTTTTTATGCTTGATAAAAAGAAGATCATTTCTACATAATAGCAGCTTGTCGACTGATAATCTTAAGAAATCCAGCTTACCATCAACAACAGGTTCATAAACTTATGCTTTTGGCTATATTGTAAATTTAATTCAATCTGCAAACCTTGTTTTCCAGTCTGAGGAGCCAGATTCGAAAGTTTGAAATCTCAACACACTTTGATTATTTTCATAGGAATCCTAGACACATTTTTTTTGTTAATTACTTTCCATGTGCACACTTTTTTATGAAGTGTAAAAATTAGTTTTTATTTCACTTGTTGATGTTGATGTTGATCCATACATTTTGTCTCTAATTTGACAGATTATAATATGCAGCATTTTGGACTGCTGATGGAAATTCCCTGTGCACTTTTCAACCTATCAAATCTGGTTGAAAGATCAATCACAGGTTTGGTGCATTGCTCGCCCAAAAGGCAACTTTGCAGACCTTGAATAACAATACTTTTTTGTGTGAAAAGCACAAGTGCACACCCCTGGTTGCAGATTTTCTCAAAATTGCACCCATGTAGGCACACACAGTAAAAAGGCTTTGCAGGCTCTTTTGTTTGATTTTAATTAATTTGATGATAAGCAATGCATTATACATTCATTGTTTTTACAGCTGGATTTTGTTTAACAGGTCCTTAGCAACATTTTGATTTTATTTCAAACAGACAAAGAAAATGATTATCGTAAAGATGGTTGTAGTCCAAGATCACCCCTCAAGCAAAAACGAGTTGAAGTTACACCTACATTTGTCGAAAGAAACATTTCAAGGTCACCTATTAAGACAAAATGTAAATTGGGACTTCAGAAAGCAGATGGTTAGTATTTTGTTTTTTGTAGTAACTGAATGCCTTGTAAAATTTGTTCTGTAATTTTTCTGGCATAACGTCTCCAATGCTATCTGTCGAATATTGATTTGTGCAATCCACTCTGGTACAAAATGAAAAATTATTTTATATGACTTTTAGTGCACATAAATTTAAACAAAAATCTATCACTACAAGTAACTTTCAGAATTAATAAATTTTAAAATAAGACATTACCTATAAATGATACACCTCAATGATACTTTCAGGCAAAAAATATGGAATCATCAGACAGCAATTACACACATCTATACCTGAAAGAATGCTTTGTAGAGAAAAAGAAACAACAACTGTTCTCAAGTTTTTAGAGAATCGTCTAGACAGCAAGAAATCTGGTAGCCTTTACATATCTGGTGCTCCTGGTACTGGAAAAACTGTATGTTTGAAGAAAGCATTAACAGCAGTGAATGTGAGATTTTTGTGTTTCACTTTGAATGAATAATATACACTAGTATTCCAACTACACAACATCGTAAACCTGCCAAATCAAACACTTGTGCAGATAATGTTGTATGGTGATAAAAGATTTTCTCATACCCAAAATAAAAATATTTTGGAATCAACACTAAAATTCATTCATACATCAGGGCATTTCTCGTAGCAGCAGCAATTACAAACCTAGGTACATTAATCTTCTGTCTCATCCTTCTCTTCTTTAAGCTTCTTATATCCAATAAACGTATAGTAAATGTATCTTGGTTACCAAAGGCTATACCGAAATCAGTCAACTTTTTAATTCGATCCAAGTAGCAATGTCATCTAGATCTCTGCGATAAAGCTGGTTCTCCCTACGGAGAGACCAATAGAACTTTGGTATAGCCTTTGGTATCTGTCTCGTTATTTGTTTGATCATTTAGGGCAGCCATGTCTATCCATGCTCCCAATGATATTGTCTTTGTAAATATGTTTTGTTAAATTGTACATTTTTAGATTGTGGATAAGAAAAAAAAAAAAAAAAAGATCTTCACCCAATAGAAATTTTTTTTAATCTGGTACGAAGAAGACTGACTAGGGATACCATGGTAGAAGATATCACAAAGAAAACAAAAGAAGAATTGCAGGCACGAATCATAGAAAAAATGAATGAAGTTCTGATATCAACGATTGACAGGACAATTGCTTAAAATTAATATTTCAAATAATAAAAACAAGAGGCTTAAGATTGAAATATTGACATTATGTTTGTTAATTATATTAAATGTTCTGTTTAAAATTTAAAAAGTACAAATGCTTTGCTAAATATTTAATCTAAATTGTGAATCGATGTTAACACCTAAAATTTCTAGAAATTATTGAAAAATACATAAATATTGAACTAAAATCATTTCCTGGTTCTGATAACCGCATTATCTTATATACTAAGATTGCAACATGCAAATGAGCTACGCTCCGCTGATCACGGTCTGAAGGAGCCCCAAATTTACGATCACTCTAACTGTCCGCCAGCTCTTCCCCGAGAGTCGAATTTTTTCGTGTACAACCCTTTCTTCGAGGCGGAAGGTAACGATTTTTTTTTTAAGCCTTTTTGCAGCTTTGTTTGCTCTCAAAGACCATTTCTTCATCGTCCAGCTCAAAGTTTTCATTTTCAAATCTCTATAATCGTGGCCTTCTTCGTTCGCTGCCGCTGTGTTTACATCGCACACAGCTCTTCACTTACGTCCGTGCTTCTGGCTTTGGTCTGCACGCACCGTTTGAAATTTTTGCACAATGTTTCTTCGAATCGTTTGCCTTGCCTTCCTGCTACATTTATGTGCTAAAATTTTAACGAATTTCTCTTAATTTCCAACGATTAATGGCATTTTTCTACGGCTACTTTCTGCCTTTTCGAA